>JAAAKG020104677.1:0-39137 GCA_010014905.2 Druon quercuslanigerum | reverse complement strand
AAAAACATAAGAATTCAACGTGCTTTTGGAAATCCTCAGAGAAAATGAAGAAAAGTTAAAAATCGGAAAAAGATCCATTCAATCTAGCGAATTTCGAAACATTTGCAAAGATGCAGAGTTAAATTGAAAATATTTCTATAATATTAAAAATTTGTTGCTCTTTGTTTCAAATGATTAAAAGAAGCGACTAAAGTAATATTTTTATTTAAAAAAGCTATAATAGTGAATTTATCCGAAAAGAGTGATCGAAACGGGAAATGCGGAAAAAAGTAATTTAAAGTTACGTTATTGATTGTGTGGTACCCATGAATATTGATATGCTGAAGCATAGTATATATTTCTCGTTATTTAAAAGCAAAATGTGATTTAATAATCAGACGTATTTTTCGAAGCAACTTACCCGTGATTGTGGTTTACATGTACTAGTCTATACCCATACAAGATTTGGCGACGCCGGCCTACTGGAATTTCTTTAATTTCCTCTGGGGTCAATGGGGTGACATTGCCATTGTTCATGTTGATTTTTATTCGTACACTGCCACGATTATTATATGTATATATTCCAGCAAGAGTGTCAGTACCGTCCAATATTGCAAAGACGTCCCCATCACATGTTGAAAATACAATTTGTTCTTGGGTTGGTATAGAAATATAGTTATTCCGTCCTTGTAACATCTTAATTCGCTCATTGCGAGGAAAACTGAATCTTTTAAGTTTGAATTGCCTGTGTTGATTTTTATAGGGAATAATTCGAATAAATTCAAGTTGAACAAGTGCATAGCCAAGTATGTTCGGAAAAGGAAGCATGGTAGGTGAAGTTCTATTCACGGCTAAAGGAGAACGGCACCTTGAACGAAGAGAAGAATCGGCATGAGAAGAAGACATGCTCGAGGAGTGAGTTCTGGCAGGTGGATGTTGTCTGTGAGAAGCAGAAGATGGTTGGGCACGAGGAATACCAGGAATCGGGGCGCCATTAGGAAGAAATTCAAACTGTGAACTTAACTCTGTAAGAAAGACGAGGTGATTATATTTTTTTAAAGAAATTAATCTTTTTACGTTTCTAATAATAATCCGCCACCAGCCGCATGCCTGGCTGCCAGTTTTTTGATTTTTCTAGCGTTCGGTCGGTGAACTCAGCGGACAGTTGGCGCTTGAATTAGGACGGATGACTAACAAATGGCTTAGTTAGTCTGAAGTGGCGATTTGCCCTAAGTTATTCGTCATATTGAGTACTGAAATGTGTTATTACCTTCTACCGGCATATATAAATTTTTTGTATTTAATACCGAAATATGTTATTACCTTCTACCGGCCCATATAAATTTGTTGTATTAAATACCGAAATGTCTTATTACCCTCTACCGGCCCATACAAATTTTTTTATATTGAATACCCAAATCTCTCATTTTTCCTACCGGCCCCTCTCATTTTTTCTGCTAAATACCAACATGTCTCATTACTCCTCCTGGTTCATCTAATTTTTATGTGCTAAATACCGAAATGTGTCATTACCTTCTACCTGCCCCTATAATGTATTATCGTTTTCCCCTTTTTCTTTCATTCTTTTGTAATACCGAAATTCGAAACAAACGCCATTTTATTTAAGCCAGTGTCGGTTGCCCCGCTTACTTTGAATACTGACATGCGTAGTTTACTATTGTTTGAAATGACTTTCTTGATCCTGCACAAATGTACACTAATATTTAAGTGTAATTTAAAATCGATCCCCAGCATTCTATGTTCATATTTATCTTTAAGTCGATATCGATAGCCACGATTTAATGTTGATATTTGATTTTATTTCCAAGCCGATCTGCAAAATTTTATGTCACTCATTATTCCTCTTAGTAGGACAACAGCATACGCAGTAATATAATTGGAGAAAGTAAATATTTTGTTATTGATTATTATTTTACGATAACCGCTCCAAAATCTCTTGTGGTAATATCGCACTACACTTTTGTTGAAAGTTAAATAAACTGATTCTAATTAAGTTTATGAAAATGCCAGCTTTGTAATTACGCACCCTCCCCTCTACCAATTTAACGTTTAGGCTGAGCTAGCAGTTTTTCGGCACTAAGTTTGTCTTTTAATATGTTGGTTTTACCATATTTTAGTCCTTTTTTTCTTCCTTTCTTTTATCTTTTTTCTTAGATTAACTTTTGTGTTTACGGTCACTTTCCTGATTTAAAATATATATACTATTTTTGTTTGTTGATTATCTTATCCATTGGACACTCTATCTTTTATCTCTTCTTCTGGATTATCACGTGCTTTTAGTTAAATTTGACCCTTTTAATTGAAGTGGTGAGGTTCACGTTTATCGTTTAGCCTGGAACGCTTAGCGTTCAGAGAGGTCCCCTTTTGCGTGTGGAATATAGATTCCGTTTATTTTTATCGTGCGTCACTTACTTACGTTCATTGGTTTACCTTTGTCCCAAGTAAGGAATGGCGCCAAAAATTCAAGCTAATTCTAGTGCAAGAATGTCACATTTAAAAATTTATCCGAAGAAATACCTTTCGTGTGGTTCAATTGGTTTAATTAGGGTGCCATTTGCGCTCTTTAGAGACCTTCAAATTGAATTTTTATTTTATTTAAAAATGTAGCGTTACAATTGAAATAAAAAAAGGAGGGTCGAACATCCTCGAACGCAGAATAGAGCTATTTTTGTAGAAAAAATATTTTCAATTTCAAAAAAAAAAAAAAAAAATCCCAGTTTTCCTCCAAAACGAAGTAAAAAATAAACAAAAAAGATCAGAGAAAAATTTTTCCTTAAAAAAGTTACTACAAAAAACATATCGTTAATAATGTTTATTCTTACTTCGTTTCATTGAGACGCATGATTCTTTTATTGTAAGAGGTAAATATTCGTTTTTACTCTTTTATATCATTAACAAAAGCAAAAAAGACCAAATATTGTTCTTCTTATTGTCTAAATATTGTTTTTTGTGATCAGCTATGATAAAAAGTTTTAAGTGTTTAAAGAACATGTGGGGATGATCATAGTCCAGAAAATATTTGTTTTTTTTTTTTATTAAAAAATAGTTGTAACACATTCCAGTTTTAAAATGAAGAGAAACATTCATGTTGTAGTCACTTTATAGAAACCGTATTTTAACGTTTATGGGTTTGATATAAACATTTGTAATTCTTGAATCGTATAAAGAAGTCTATTCGATTTCTTTTGACATTTGTTTAAGTTTTAAAAATAATACAGAATGAATGAAAGTACTGATAGGATTCTCCTTTAGAGCTAAAAATTGAAATAGAATACTCAGAAATTCAACATTTGAGCTTAAACTTTGCTTCCATGATTTATTTCATTAATTAGATAAAAATGTTAAGTGAATAAGATTTGATAGAGCTTCAATTAAAAGGTTTTGACAGGAAAGTAAACTTTAGTAGGTAAACGTAGGTAAACCTCAAAAAGATTTTGAAATGAGATATATTTAATAGTATTATATTCACCAGTAGTATCAAGGATGACGATCACGGTGAAGAACAGCTTATAAACGGTCGTCATATTTGACATTTAAAAGGCAGACTGACTTGTTCGCTAATAAAGAATTTGCTTACCAACGTATCTCATTATTATTTTTATATTCTGTCAGGGTAAATATCATGAATCATAATTATATGTATATCATAATTCAGTCTAATGAAAGAAGTTACAGTACCTCAACAGAGGGTGGTGTAGATTATATAAAGCAGAAATTAGCCTGAATATTTGATTTTTATTGCCTTTATTATTTATTCATATCGCTCAAGTAATAAGATTTCACCAAATACGTAGAAGCAAACTCTCTTAGAAAAAAACTTATCTACAAATTTGCTAGAAGCAATTGCTGAAAACTATTTTCTTCGCGCCTGAAATCATAAACAATTTTTTTTTAAGAAACGGAATATCAAATTTATCTAACAAAAGATAATAATTATCTGACGAAAATATTTTTTTAGATATGTGATATATCAAACGGCTGCGTCTAGGCTCACCGAAAAAATTATCTCCATGAACTTAAAAATTCTGGCGGTATTTATTTTTTAAATCGTCCCGCATTTTACATGCATATAACCCTAGAAAAAACCTCGAAGATCGTCATTTTATTGTTTTTTTAAGGCGCCAGGTAGTTGTGCTAATGGACCGCGACTTTTTCCACTTTTTCCACTTGCCTCGCACAGCGGTAGATTAAGGAAGACAACAGATGTACTTTTCGTCACTCCTCGTTTACGTGACGCCTGTGTCACTTTCATCGAACCTCGATGGAAGTGACAGTGCTATCCGCTAACAGGCTGGCTAGTTCGTTCTAAGCATGAGAGGGAAGTGAGTGCTCTGAAAAAAAAGATAAATTACTGAGTCTCGTCCATTTTTATTATCTCTACTGCAAATAATACGTTTACCATATAGAAAAATGGTAAAACGTAACCTAACCGAAAACCTTAAACTGTTCTATTACAATGTGGGTAAGTATTCACTGAGGCGCTTTGCCTATACTCGAAAAAATTGACTACAAAGTTCCTTCCAACCATCTTCTTCTGCTTCTGACAGACAATATAAACCTGCCACAACTAATTTCTCGACCAGGTCTTCTTTTCATGCCGAACCACCCCTTCATTTTAGGTCCAGTCTCCTTCAGCCGTGAATAGAACTTCAGCTTTCAGCCTTCTTTTTTCTAACATACTTCGCTATGGACTTGATCAACTTAAATTTATTCGACTTATTTCCTATAAAAATCCGCAAAGGCAATTCGAACTTAAAAGATTCAGTTTTTCTGTCCATATACGAATTAACGTGCTGAAAGGACACAATAACTATAGGCCTATACTGCAGAGTTCCGTTTTGAAGCACGTAACGTATCGCGTGTCGATAAAATTGCCAATGAGACTTACCGATATAATAACTAATATGGGGCAAATGTCTCTGCAATGTGCCACTAGCAGCGAAGCCCAAAGGTAGCACTGATAGCACCGGAGCGCGCACTCACCTGGCCACAAGCGGAGTGAGTGCTTAAATAACCGCTCCCAACGAGAAAGCTCGTCTTCACTGCGATGCGTCGATAGGTGGACGACACTTTTGAAGAATAAATGAGGTTCCCTTCAAAAGTAACACCACTATAATAATCTTGGTATATGCTTCCAAGATTAATTTAGAACGGGAAAAAATCGAAAGGACGTTTAGCCCAAGAAAATTCGTGCTCCAATTAAGAGGCGATTTTCATTATATTCAGATTCATACTGGCTTCGCGAATATTATGAAGAACCAGTCTCTTATCGTGTCTCGACAGCCTTGCCGTCGAGCACACTAATACAATTCTTCTTCGCACGCTTCTTGGTCACAGAGTGAACCCGCGTGACATCAGGAGGCATTTAATGTTCGACGAACTTCTTGTCAATTTCTAGGAAAACAGTCGGTAATTCGTAAAAAGAAAACTCCGGTCTGTAATGAACTAAGAATTGGCATTTAAATCGCTAGCTGCTGTGAATCAGCAATATTTTGTCTTGAGATCATGCTCGATCCCTTTTCAATAAGAGCAAGGCCTAAATGAAAATAAATTAACCCTTTTCTTTTATGTTACTGAAAACAGTCCTGTTTTCTAAAAGAGAAAATATCTTTTTTATCTTTTTGTGATTCGTTCTGGAAAAATAATAAAAAGTAGAGTAAGCAGCAAAATATAAATTCTAAAAGTAAATCTATCTCGTGGCGAGATCTGTGTGTTTTTCTTTAAAGTAGCTTTAAGTAGGAAAAAGATCATTCTGCAGAGCGGAATCACCAGTTGGATTCGCGAGTCACAATGATGAAGAATTAGTGATTCCTAATATTTCCTTAGAGATTGGATTTAAAATCCAGGATCAACATACTGAGTGCTCCTCGCAATTCAATAAAAATTTTCACTTCAACAAATTGTATTTTCAACATTCTATGGGGATGTCTCTGCAATGTCGGACAGTACTGATATTCTTGCTGGAATCTATATCATCCTATTTTCTCCTTTTCTTTCTTCTTACTATCAACATTCTTCTGGTAGGTCTCTTGATCCTGACGAGCCACCATTTGGTAAAAGAGCATAACCTCAAATACAGACCAAAATCACGCTTTTTGCACTTTTAGTTTAGAAAATTTTAAAAATCCTAATGTGATAGAGCATTTGTGAGCCCGGATTTGAATTCAGCGACCCAAAATTGGCCGGAATCATCCGAAAACAACGAAATTTTTAATTGTGACCTTTTCTACAAAAAAAGGATTTTTAATCCAGAGGGACAAATTGTCAACAAAATAGTTAAATTTGCAATCCAAAAAATGATTTGATGAATTTCTTACACAAATAGTTGAATATGAACAAAACAAAGCAGCATCCTTTTTCAATCGCGATATTAAATATGAATCCGACAGTAAAATATGGAGATAGGTCATATTCGATGTAAAATTGTCTGATATTTTGATTGGTGCAGTAAGAATTTTTTTTATAAATGCATATTAACAAAGTTATATTTTTTCTTTATGAAAAAACACGAAATTTCCAATGAGAACAATTTTTCCTTGAAAATTTTTACCTCAAAACCGTTGTTCGATTTTTATAGTTTGTGATTTTTCAGCGTTCATTTAACCTATTCTTTAAAATCCATGTATAGGTTTTTTATAATTGTAGTTGGCAGCATTCAATATTGCAGCTTGAAGTTGACAATTTTTTGCTTAATTAATTATTTTTTAATAAACAATTTTTTGATTATCAGTGTTTACCAAAATCGGTAAAGAGGGTTTTTTTGGTCACTGATTACAAATCCGTTTCCAGGTTTAACAAAATCAATATGGCGGGTCCAATATGGCTTTTTCGCAATCCTTAAACTCAAAGTTATCTTCGCGAGCTCGGCTTTGACGCTTTGAATGACTTCTTAGTCTTCTTTTCAGATAAAGTTACTATAGTGGCATTTTTAAATAAAAATATTGCTTTAGTCCCTTTTTTTGATAATGAAAAAAAAAGAATCAAGATCAATTACTTTCAAGTGATGTGAATTTAGTAAGAAACATTATTAATTATTACAAACAATTATTATTACTATTACAAAATTTCTGTTACAAAATTATTAGCACAAAATTTTTTGTTTCTCTCTGCAACTAAAAGGATTTCTTTTTTACACGTTCTTCATTTTAAACAAATCGTAGATATAAATCTGTATCAAAACACGTCGTTTCGAATATAACATCTTAAATACACACATTAGTCGCCACCAATTACCTTGTATTGATTATACCAGAAAACGGAAATAATTTATTTTAAATATTTCACTCTAAATAAATTTATGTCAGATTTTATAGTTTGTTTTTATTTCTTGTAGAAAACTTTCTTTAAAGAAAATAGGCTTCTAGGAATTTATATAAATCATAGCACTTGCGCAATATGAGTATAAAAATAACGGCTATAACAATCAAGTATTTGGGCACATTTATGATTTATTATTCCCAAAGCAGCCTCTGTTGACGTAATCTAACTTTATTCATTGTATATCGCATATATAAATATCGCAGAAGGTCAAACTAAACGCCTATATTTAGTGAAATTTTTATCTACATAACATATATGATATATAGTCTAACAAAACACAAGAATATTTATCAGATGCATTGGTAACCAAATTATTTATGAGCGTACAAATCAGTTTGATTTTTAATTGCGAAGAATGATGGTCGTTTATTATCTGGCCTTTACCCTGATATTCATATTTAATTCTATTGGTGAATATAATACTATGACATGTATATAATTTTTGAAACATTATTAAACTTTCCGCCAAGAACAATTTCTGCTTCCTGATCTACATTCCATCCAATATAATTCAACCAAGAAAATTTCACAAATTAAAATATATTAGCTCATTTAAGAGTTTACTTTTCTTTTAGAAGCTTCTAATTGAATCTCTATCAGAACTAGTCCCCGCAAGAAATATTATACTCTTCCAAAAACTCTTTCTTTTTCAAACTTAATAAAAACTATAGAATCTTCACTATGCTGCACGTTCTTTTGCTTCTTTTGATGAATTTCTCCAATCATAATTATTTATTTATTGACTTTTAAGCTATTTACATGCAAAACAATTAAAATATCTCATTAGCGCGCCAACTGTCGGATTAGTTCACCGGCCGGATGCAAGAAAATTAGAAAAGTAGGGGCGCAGCACGATGCTGGTTGTGGATCATTATCATTCATACAAAAAGATTCTTTTTTTTAAATTAATCATCTGTTCCTTCTTACAGAGCTAACCTTACAGTTTGAATGCTTGCCTGATGGTTCACCTATTCCTCGTGTTCCTCGTGGCGACCCATCCTCTTCTGCTTCTGGCAGACCACATCCACCTGCGAGACCTCACTCCTCACAAATGTCTTCTTCTCATGCCGAACCTCCTCTTGTTTCAAGATCCCGGTCTCCTCTAGCCCTGAATAGAGCTTCACGTCTTACGATTCCTTTTTCTAACGTACTTGGCTATGGACTTGATCAACTTGAATTTATTCGACTTATTTCCTATAAAAATCCACAAAGGCAATTTAAACTTAGAAGATTCCGTTTTCCTGCTGATCAACCAATTGAATTGCGCGAAGGAATGAATCAGTATGAGCCTATACCAACTCAAGAACAAATTGTATTATCAACATTCAATGGTGACGTCTTTGCAATATTAGAAAGTACTACAGATACTCTTGCTGGAATATATACATACAATGCTCGCAAAGTACGGGCAAAAATCAACATGAACAATGGCAATGTTACCCCTTTGACCGCAGATGAAGTCAAAGAAATTCCCGTAGGCAGGCATCGCCAAATCTTGTATGGATATAGGCTAGAACATGTAAACCACAATTACGGGTGAGTTGCTTCGAAAAAAACGACTTATCGTTCAATCACAACTTTTAGTTTAAATAACAAGGAATATATACTACGCTTATGCATATTAATATTCATGAATACCACACAATCATTAAAAAAACTTTTAGTCGCTTTTTTCCCTTATTTCCCTTTTTAGTCACTCTTTTTAGATAAAATCACTGAAGTAGCTTTTTTAAATAAAAATATTACTTTGGTTGCTTCTTTGAATTAATTAAAGCATAGAACCTAATAAATTCTAAATACTTTTTAGTTATATTCAATTCAACTATAAATCTTTGCAACTGTTCTGAAATTCGCTCGATTCAACGGATCTTTTTCCCATTTTTAACTTTGCCTAATTTTCCCGGGGTGATTTTAAATTGAACTTGAATTCTCATAAATTTTATGACTTTTTTATTCACTTACTCTGTTTACCCCGTTATATCTAAAATGAGTTTTAGCAAAGTGTTTTGAATTTTTTGAAATTTACGGTAATATTTTTAAATCTTCGAAATTAATACAGTGCTACTAAATGAAATGGGTTTTAAGACTTGTCTTAGATTTTTCTCAAATGATCCTAAATTTTTTCAAACTCAACTTTTATGCTTAAGTATGTTATAAAATTTTTTTGAACTCCTTTAAATGCTTCTCATTTCCAACAAACGCGCCACAATCTTAGATAATTCCTGTATTTTAGTATCGATGGACTTCTATGTATTTGAGTGTTTCCTTAAACTGTTTCTCTGTTCCTGGGAGGAGCTGAGATCAAAAATGCAAAAACTGAATTCCGAATAAACTATCAAATAGTTCGAGGTTATTTACTTCCATTTACTTCGCATGTATTCAAGTTGACCTTGTAAGAGCACATTAGTCATACACATATTGTTCAAAGCCAATACAAATATAATTTCTCGTCTCTTCATTGAAAGGAAGACAATAGAAACACATACTTATTCGTACAATTGTGATTTTAATAATTTGAATTTAAATAATTTAAACATTATTTTTTAGTACAATTGCTGATACTTATTATCGCTAATTTATTTATTTTATAATGCTTGGAAATTATATTTGATATTACGCGTTCTGGATGTTTTCCTTCAGCCTCTCTAGCACTTTTATTCTTTCCTGCATGCCATTCCAGTAAATTATATTTTCCTTTTTCACTTTTGTTCAAATCTTTAATGTTCGTAGGGGTCCTAGAAGCGCTAATTTCTCAGCAAATATGCTGATTTCTATCATTGGCACTGATATACTGATTTATTAATAAATATGCTGCTTTTAACCTAAATAAAATAGAGAAACAGTTAAAAGAAAACTGATATACATAGAAGTCCCTGGATAAAAAATATGTTAGGATACAACGTTATTTCTGCCGATGCAGAAATAAATTCCTTTTTTAAAAAATTATAGAAAACCTTATGAAAAGTAGGAAACATTGCCGCTTATTTATTGGCGCCCGTATCATCGCATTGAACATAGCGCACAATTTTTTCTTTATTTTCTGTTAATAATCAACATTCTTCTGTCAGGTCTCTTGCTCCTGCTGAGCCACCACTTCGTTCCAGATCCAGTTCTTCTTCTAGGCACATGGCTCTACCTACCTTGCTTCCTTCTTCTGACGGATCTGGATATGAACTCGACCAGCTTCAGCTTATTCGGCTGATTCCCACAAGGAATCCGAACAAAATATTTGAACTACGAAGTTACACTTTTCCTGTGGATAAACCAATTTTAGTGTACCAAGGATGGAATCGCTATAAACCTATACCAATCAAAGAACTAATTGTAATAACAACACATTTTGGCTACATCTTTGCAATATTGGAGAGTATTAATTCTCTTTCTGGAATATATACATGTTCCTCTCGCACTGGCGCCAAAATACGGGTGAAAATAAACATGCAAATCGGAGAGATTAGACAACTAACAAAACATAAAATGATGGAAGTTCCAGTAGGCAGCCTTCGTCCGATCTTGTCTAATTTTCTAATACAGCATTTTAGCCATAATCCTTCACCTCATACAATGCATTAGAAGAAACGTCATATTAAATACAATGTGATCAAAAGCGATCTTAAAATATTAAGCTTAACTTGTAACTACAAATAATAATAAAGCCTCAATGTATGTTAAAGAGTCATTATTTTGGTCAAACATTTTTGGTGAAAGTTCGTCTTTTATGTGGAGAATGTATATTTTTGTCTTAGAAAATTCAACCCTATTTTATCTCTTTGCGCTTCTTCTCTCCCCGTACATCATGGTATCCTGCAGTCTACCCCTACTGTCCACCTTATATACCTTTCTTGTAAACTCGCAATATCTTTTCTTTCTTTCCATCTCAATATCTATATCCCATAACCTATTACCGGCCAACCAGCGTACCAAATAACCACATTCTCCTTCTCCAATTTTGTTAAACTTCTTTTCCGTGTTCCACATATCTGTTTTTCTAGCTCTCCTGCTTTTTTATCCTTTTTCTTACATGAATTCTATAATCTTAAGTAGTTTGCATGATATATCCTAAAAATTAAAACTCTCTAACTTCTTCTAACTTCTTTCCTTCCATCTCTCCGTCCATTCTTTCTTTCTCCCTCTCTTTTGCTAAACCTCATTACCTTTGTCTTTTTTTATATAAATTTAAATTTTTCGCATGTACACAATAAAAACAAAAACCTTCACATCCGCTCAAGTAGCAAGGGAGTTTAAGGTGTAATCAAAAGAAGAACGCGACGGGAAAAAGTCAGCATGAGCCCGAAAAATTAAGGCAGGTTCTCACCTTGTGGGGAAAAAATGATTTTTTTTTGCCTTATCATGTACATATATGTTTCAAGAATGTGCACCAGAAATTTCAGATCAAAATCTAAAAAATTACAAAAGTTACAGGCCGTTACAAAGAGCAGTGTCGAGCACCGGCCGAGCCCGGTTTAGCGCGCTTCCGCGGCGAAACTAGTTTCTGCGTCAATCGCATTTTTCAAACAAATGAAAGTGATGAAATGCTCAAAAATGTTCCGGGACCAGCGACCCGAAAAACCCCCGAACATACATTTTCATGCTATTTCATAATTTTCACGATGTTTTTTCATTGATTTTTCAAGCCAAAACTTTAAACGCATTTTTCTCAGAACTACATTTTCGGACCTAACGGAAGTGATTGAAGACGCTGGCATGAACCAATCGTTAACAAAATTTTTTTTTAATGTTTCTTAAGGTTATTCTTAATGAACGAACTACGATCAGCCGAAAATATTGAAAACTGTTTATTTAAAAATATAATACGTTAACAAAAAAATGCAAAAATCGTAATTTTTTTCAAAACCTCATAACTTTTGTAATTTTAATTTTTTTAATGATCTTAGTTCATTTAATAGATAATACTGTACAGATTAAGAATGTGTTCGGGTTTTGTGTTTCAGATCACGGATTTTGACGGAATCTCTTTCGGTAGCGGGACACCTCCTCGCCGACATACCGCCATTGACGGACGCCGCCTCCCCCCTTTTTTGATTTATTTAATTTGAAAAATTGTATTCTCTAAAAAAATGTGTGTTCATATCCGAAAATTTTTTTTAGCTTTTTATCTTTAATCGTTTCCCAAAAAAAAATTCCTAAAAAAAGTGCACTTTTTCGGGTCCACAAGGTGAAAACCTGCCTTAAAGTGCGAACGCTTTTCTAAATAAAGTGCGCATTATCTCGGAATTTTTATTTCCTAACACGAGACGCGTAAAAAATGTAATCACTTTTAAAACCAATTTTTAACATCACGTTTAAAAAAAATGTACGATAATTAATCAGTTCAAATTGAAGGCTTCTGAAATTAAAAAAAAATTAATAATGAAAAGTAAATTAATTGTATAAGTTCTGAATCGAAAGCCCTGCAAAGAAGATAATTTAAATTAAAATAAAGAATTACGAAACTAAATCATTGCAGATTAAAATTTTGTAAAAAATAGGGCAATGTAAATACCTTAGAAATTAAATATTTTAAGATTAGATCACTAAAAACGATCAAGATTTGACAATTTAATATTGAAAACTAAATTGAATCTTTCAAAGCCAAACCTTCTGTATTTCTAAAATTAAAAATTTTTATTACAACACGAAATTAGATTTTGAAATCAAATCTAAATTATAATTTGAAATGGAAAACATTAAAAATGAAAAAAATTCTACTCCAGAAATTCTGATATTCAAAGTTTTTTATAATCAAACTCTTTGAAATTTCAATTATTTAAAGTAATTTCATAATTCTTACAAAATAATAATTTTGAAATTGATAAATTAACATTTACAAATTCAACCTATTCGATTTTAGTTGCAAAATTAACATCTATGAAAGGAAAAAGTTTAAATTGACCGTTTAATTTTAGTCTATTTGTTATTTCAAACCTAATAAAAAAATAAATAAACTGAGCTTTTAGAATGTAAGTTCACATAGTTTAATTTTGGTTTGTTTGTTTGTTTAAACCTAATTTTCTATTTTCAAGATTTAAAATCTTGCTTTAGAACTATTATCAACTAGTGAGAATTTTCCATAAAATATTTTTCCATTTGAAATTAATTATTATTTATTTATTATTTGATACGCTTCTATGAGCAGTATTGTGTCATGGAGCGTAGATATAAGGATGGAAGAAAAGGGAAGCGTTTGAGAATTTAGAAGAAAGTTATATGTGACTGTGTGCGAGAAAAGGGACCCAATACGTCAAAGCTGAATTTTACAGGACGGGCGATTGCAACAGAGTTCGCAAGCCAGCATTTGAGCAGTGGGGATGCGTGTACGAAAAGCACCCCCTCCACTTATCACCCCACCTTTCAGGCGCCATATCCGTGAGCTCCTCTCCCATATGACCGCTTCGACTATACCGAGTAGTAGTAAGTGGCGGGGATGGTGTCCACAGTTCTCTCGTTTCGTCTCCGCGTACGCTCAATACACCTACACGGAAAAGGAATCATTTGATCCTGTGTTTAGAAACAAATATGCCATGGGAACGAATCAGTCTTTTCTATTCTTACAAATGATCAACTTGAATTTATTCAGCTCGTTCCCTACAAAAATCCGCAACGACAATTTAAACTTCAAAGATTCAGTTTTCCTGCCAATCAACCAATTGAATTACTCTAAGGATCGAATAAGTATGTGCCTATACGAACCCAAGAACAAATTGTATTATCAACATTCAATGGTGACGTCTTTGCAATATTAGAAAGTCCTGATACTCTTGCTGGATTATATACAAACAATACTCGCAAATTACGGGCAAAAATCAACATGAGCAATGGCATATCAATATTCATGTGTACCACACAATCACTAACATAACTTCTAGACACTTTTTCCCCTCGTTTCCCTTTTTGTACTTTTTCGGATAAAGTCACTATAATTGATTTTTAATATAAAAATATTACTTTATTTATTCTTTCTTTTAATTACTAAAAAAAGAACACAACAAATTCGAAATATTCTTTAATTATTGCCAATTCAACTCTGAATCTTTGCAACTTTCCTGAAATTCGCTCGATTCAATGGATCTTAATTTTCCCTGAGGGCTTTTAAATTCACCTTGAATTCTAATGTATATAATGGGAATTTTATTTGCTTACTGTATTCACTTCGATTTATCTCTATACAATAAATTTTTTATAATTTGCTCAATCTGCTTAAATATTTCTTAATTTATGTATTTAAAAATCTTTTTCCATTTCTATTCTTTCCAATGTCTATCAAAGTCTTTTGAATTGTTTGAAATTCACTGCAATCTTTTTAATGCCGCTTGGCTAGGTCAGATTCGGTTACCTACTTGCTTGATGTGTGTACGTGCATGGGAGAAGGTTAAATTTAGAAAGGTAAATTTTCGAAGTATATAACTTCGACTACTTTAAAATTACTTTCCGAATTCAATTTTTGAATTTGTGATCGCAAGGCTTCCGTGGAATACAGAAAAAGTTTTGAAAAATTACAAAGAACCTTATGAAATTTCAGAAAAATTTATCCTTATTCAACAGCGCCCCTTTATTAATATTTCACAAAGCACCCCATTTTCTTATTCTTTTTTGCTTATAACATTTACCATTATCTTATGTGAACAAGTTTGACTTCTATAACCAACAAGATAACGATTCAGATAACACATTTTATCATCGTCAAAACAGCAGAATATTCCTTAGATACTCTTTTTAGAAAATTATTCAGCAAACTAATTATACAGTTTCTCTTTGATTGCATAATATGTGGATCGTTTATGCTCGAGTCTATACCTTGATGGTCATCCTTAATTCTATTTGTGAGTATAATATCAATTTGTGTAGGCTATACGCAAGCAGCAATTTCTCTGAGGGAATTCTTACATTGTTTACTTTTAGTTAAAATGATAAATATTTTACTCTTTCATTTCCATTCTTTTTCATTAAAACATATTAAAAATATAATTAGGAGATAAAGAGCATTTGTGGCTAGTGACAGAGTTCACGTTGATACAGAGAATAATGGTATCGTATTGTATCGTATCATAGCATCAAAATTATTTTTAGAACAAATCTTAAAGTTGATAAGTATATTAAATCAGGAAAGAAAAAACTTAACTTACTGGACTGTTGTATTATGCAATTGATAGAATTACGTTTGCTTACAGTATGACTTGCTTTGTTCAGAGTAAGCGCCCACTCAGAACAAAATTATACCAACACAAAGATACTCTTTTATTAACCAAAAACTATCACAGAGCTATCAGTCAGCATTTAACGCAACAAAATTCGGTTGATTCTAATGCTATGATTCTGTAAAATAGGATGATATTGAGGATTTACATGAGAAACCTATCTATTATAAGCGTTCTTTTTCTAATGCAGTTTTAATTGAAGGAAGTAATTAAGGACATTCTATCACGATAACTGACAGATTTTTCTGGATTTTGCTTTAATGCTGAAATTTCTTCAATTCTGATGTCTCCGAAGTATATTATGTAACTTTTAGTTTATATTACACATTGCACATTCACACAATTAGCAACTATTTTAATTTTGACATCTACCAGGAGTGTTAGTTGATGTTTGCCGGTTTTACTCATAGATGGCGCTAGAGATATGTATACATTTCTATGATTTGGCATCCATGTCATATTTTACTATGGACCTTCAAAACTACACAATTCCATTCTGCCAAAATAATAGCATCATAGTTGTTTACCTTAGTGAATATGTCGAGTTTAGTTACAAATAAATCGCATTTGCGGCATTTTTTTGATTTTCTTATTTCATCAAAAGAAAAAAGCAGTTGAGGCTCATCGATTACTCGTAGAAGCTTATGCTGAACATGACTGAATGATTAGAACATGTGTGACATGGTTTTGTCAATTTAAAAGTAGAGATTTCGAAATAATGAACATCCTGGTGCAGCGAAAAATTTGGAAGACGAGAAATTACAGGCGTTATTGGATAAAGACCCAACCCAATCGCAACAACAATTGGTAAAAACACTAAATGTGCCTCGAGTAGCAATTCGCCAACGTTTAAAAGCCATGGGAAAAATCCAAAAGTATGAAAAATGGGTACCATACCAACTGAACGATAGACAAACGGAAAATCGAAAAACCATTTGATAAATGCTACTTTAACGTTTCGAAGGAAAATCTTTTCTGCATCAAATTGTCACGGGGGACGAAAAATGAATTTATTTCAAAAAGCCGAAGCGGAAAAAATCATGGCTTTCACCTGGTGAGGTCGGCCCATCGACTCCAAGGCCAAATCGCTTTGGCCGTAAGACAATGCTCTGTGTTTGGTGGGACCAAAAGTGGTGTGGTGTACTTCAAGTTATTAAAACCTGGTGAGGCAATGAATACAGATCGCTTATCACAAGAAATTACAACACACCGTCTCATGCCGCTAAAGTTGTGAAGAACACATTAAAAGCATTTAATTGTAAAATATTATCGCACCCGCCATACTCTCCAAACGTCGCCCTGTCCGACTATCACCTTTTCGCATCGATGGGACACTCACTCGCAGAGCAGCGCTTCGACAATTTTGAAGATGTCGAAAAATGGCTTGTCGAATGGTTTGGCTCGGAAGAGAACAAGTTTTTTTGAAATGGTATTTATGATTTGCCTGAAAGATGGGCAAAATGTGTAGAATCCAATGGTCAAAACTTTAAATAAAATTATTTTAAAATTCCCTTGTGGATTAAGTGCTTTTTTCATTGAAAAAACCGGCAAACTTCAACTAACACTAGTTAGTATTCTGGTATTCACCTAAAATTATAAGCAAATAACACAAATATCTGCGGAGTAAATTATTAACATTACGATTCTTTAATAAGTAAAATTACTTTTGAATCAGTTCAAATAATCACTTGAATACAAAAATGTATAATCACCACGAAATGAATATAATTACATTATAATTGAAACCACATTTTAAAAAAATTCATAAAATTTACATTTTTACTAACCATAAATTACCGATGCACGTCTGAAATGTTCATTAAATTGTATAATTCCTATTTACATTTGGAAAATGAAAATCGATGCTGTGCAGGAATATTTAAAATATTTAATTGTTATTATTAAAAATTCAATATAAGATCAACTGCAACTTCCTTATTGAACAATTATAATTGTATATTTTCAAGTTTAAATTTATTTCTCTCACATTTTATTTGATGCAAACATTGAAAAATATTCTTACTTACAAGTTATTAAATTAAATAGGTTAAAAATAGAATTTCCAATAAAATGTCAGCCGTCCTAATTCCATGGCTTACCGTCGGGTTAGTTCGCCGACCTAACTCTAAAAATTTTAGAAAAGTGACATGCAAGCATGGGGCTGACTGTGGAATATTCTAAAATGATTGTGCAAATGTAAAAAGATTTGTTTATTAAAAAATATAATCGGCTGTTCCTTTTCACAGAGTTAAGTTCACAGTTTGAATGTTTGCCTGACGGTTCCCCTATTCCTGGTGTTCCTCGTGGCGACCAACCTTCTTCTGCTTCTGACAGACAACATCCACCAGCCAGACCTCCCTCCTCGAACATGTCTTCTGCTCAGGCCGAACTTCCTCTTCGCTTAAGATCCCGCTCGCCACCAGACCTGAATAGAATTTCACCTCCTAGGCTTCCTTTTTCTGACATACTTGGATATGGTCTTGATCAACTTGAATTTATTCGACTTATTCCCTATAAGAATCCGCAGCGGCAATTTGAACTTCGAAGGTACACTTTTCCTGCTAATAAACCAATTAAATTGCTCGAAGGACTGAATCATTATGTGCCTATGCCAACCCAAGAACCAATTGTACTTTCAACATTCGATGGGGACGTCCTTGCAATATTAGTCGGTACTGATAGTCTTGCTGGAATATATTCATACGATCCTAGCATTCGCTATAAAGTACGGACTAAAATAACCATGAAAAATAGCAAGGTTACCCCATTGACTGCAGATGAAGTCAAGGGAACTCCAGTAGGCCGGACTCGCAAAATCTTGAATGGCTATAGAGTAGAACATATAAACCACAATTATGGGTAAGTTACGTTGAAAAAAGGAGTTATGGTAAACTTCAATTTTTAGTTAATTTTTTAGTTTAAATAATGAGAAATATATGCTACACCTATCTATATCAATATTCGTCGTTTCTTTTAACAACATAAAATAAAGAACCAAGTAATTATAAATATTATCGAATTATTTTTAATTTAACTATGAATCTTTGCAACTCTCTTGAAGTTCGCTTGATTCAATGGATATTTTTCCGATTTTTAAGTTTTCTTAATTTTCCCTCAGGGCTTTCAAATTCGCCTAGAATTGTTGTGCATTTTACAGCAATTGCAATAAATACTAATCAAATACTAATGTATAGTATAAATATAATGAACACAATTACAATATTGTATATTTATTTTATAACCTTTTTTGTATGAAACGAAGTTAAAGTTATCAATGCTTTGTCCACTATTTATAAGGAATGTATGTGTATAAATTTTTTACCTAGCCTTTAAAATCCGTTTTGATTTTTTGAAAATTAGTCTTGCTCCTGTCGTGCCGCCACTTGGTTCCAGCTCCAGTTCTTCTTATAGATGCACGACTCTACCTGAAATTCTTCAATCTTCTGATGGATCTGCATATGGACTTGACCAGCTTCAGTTTATGCGGCTCATTCCAAACAAAAATCGTAACCTGCTATTCACACTTTAAAAATACACATTTCCTATGGATAAACCAATCTTATTCTCCGAAGGATTGAATCGATATGGACATGTACCAATCAAAGAACTAATTGTATTAACATCACTTGGTGGAGACGTCTTTGCAATAATGGAGAGTAGTAATACTCTTGCTGGAATATATACATCCCATGCTTCCACTAGCACCAAATTACGGGTAAAAATAAACATGCGAAGCGGAATAGTTACATTTTTGACTAGACATGAAGTGCTGGAAGTTCCAGTAGGCCGCAATCGTCATATCTTGTTTAACTTTAGAATACAGCATGTTCACCACAATCCTAGCACCATCCAATGAATTAAATAAAATTTTATACTAAATACAATGTGATCAGAAGCCATCCTAAAATATTAACACTAACTTGTTACTAAAAATAATTATAAAAACTGAATGTATTATAGTTCCTAAAAAGTAGTTTTTGAGGCAAATGATTATTGTTTTATAATTACTTTCATACAATGAAAATGTATTTTAGATGTTGATTTCTTATACAAGTCGTTTATTGCGCAAATTTGGGAGACTTGCAAAAGCTATGTGTCTAGTACGAGGTAAATTTTATATCGAGCGCGAGAATTTAAATTCTTAGTAGTAATTTTTTATTTGTTGAGGATTTAACTACATTTAAATTGGGATTAAGTGCTTCTGGATTTAATGTTTCCGAGAATTAACGACGTGTGGCGTGGTTAGGTGAGCATAGCTGCGGGGGGATGTGTTGCTTACTTGGGCGTCATGGGACAGCGAGATAGAAGCCAGAAGGAGACGCATTAGAAGAGATACAAAATAGTTCCAAAAATCTGCATTTAATGCTATGTTTAAGGTACATTACGCATCAGAGTGAAGGTGCTGGAAAATGAGCAGAAGTAACGATACGTAAAATTTCATGGAAATTCTTTGGCTAAAATGGTTCTACATTAAGATTCTCTAAGTTATTAATCATTTCTTGTGTTGATGGCTATTCGGTTGGAGCCTATTAAATATAAGCAATTATTTGCCGAAGTCCTGGAAATGGGCGGTTACGCTCCTGAAGGAGATTGAACAAAGTAGGTCAGTTAGGTTATTAAGGACAGATAGAGGAAAGCGTGTGCGAAAAAAACAAGAGAGAGAGGGGGAAAGAGAGTCGCATGTGAGAGACTGTAGGGACAGCTCGAGTGGGGTCACGGTAAACGTTGAGTCGCGTGTTGTGTATATTCAAATAAAACTTTTCTGAATATGTGGAGTATTTTTTGGTTACACATACAGGCTGATTCGAATGGTCTAATTTCAAAAAGAATATAAGGAGATAAACGAAAATTACTTTCTTTGTGCCATTCTGGCGTTGTTATCTCTGGGAATTCTATCATTAGAAGCATTCCCAAAAGGTGAATAAAATTTGTTACTGGATGAGTTACAGTGGACACGCAGTTCCAATCTTGTACGTAATTGGTATCTGGTAGAGAAGTGGTGAATATTGATATAGATAATAAACAGAGAAGTCTTGCTGGTACCCTGCTTTTGATTCCTGAAGTGTGTGGTGGTCGTTCTTGTCAGGCCAAACAGCAAGGTGGCAGGTTTATGTACTCTAATTGATATGATTTTACGAAGATAGATTAGTTAAATTTAATCTGAATCATCTTCTTTAAACATTTGTAAAAAGTTGAGAGAAAATACAATCGAGAGAGAATTTCTGGTTCGTTGTAGAGAACATGCTGTATTACCAAGCAAGGTTATTGAATTTCGGAAGAATATAGATTTTGACTGTGCGACCAGCAGGATACAGGACAGACTTGTTAAAGTGGCTCTTAAATACCAGAAGCCTCAAATACACTCTAAAATTAAAACGTTTCCCAAGTACTTAGGGCTGTTGCTCTTGGTAATTTGGAATCCACCTTAAACTGTAGGTCCCTCTGCCACCAGCACTAAGTGTGTGGGAGGTGTGTAAAGGAGTAGGGAAGAAGGTACAAGAAAAATGTAAGCCCTTAGGGGACACATTAGAAGCTGCCATTCCAAGTAGTACAATAAAAATTAATAAGTACCATAGCAGATTCACAAATTTAATCAACCAACAGGGTGATATACAAAAGCGTCATTTAAATTTACACAGTTGTTTCTTTCCAGTATTGCAGGCTCCTTGATTAATTAAAATATCAGACTTGAGAGTACTTTCTAAAAATGCTCTTAATATATTTGGGAAGGGATATCTGATCAAGTTATTAACCTGTTGAAATGTCTTGAGTATAATATCGGGAAAATAGAGAATGTAGAGGATAGATAAGGAGTTTGAATTAAATTCCTTGTATTGGATGATGAGTTAGTTATAAGAAGTAAAGGGACTTCTGCACTTGAAAAACAACTGAATAGAGGTCTTGTCTTCACTAGGGCATTTCTGAGTAATAATCCTGAGATGCTAGTAATGAAAGTAGACAAGGGTAACGTCACAGTAGTATTCATTAGGGAGATATATAATAAGAAAATAGGCATGATTTGTCGCAATGTCTATGGTTTCATAATATTGGAAAGGTATCCATGGATGGCTTCGCAGAGGAAAACTTACCCACTGCTAAAGGGGTGGTTATAGTACTCAGGTAGCCTTCTATTATAGCAACGGTGAATGCAACTATTAGGGGACTGGGGCAGTTTATACTGAGTTTCGAGACTGCTGAGTTCCCCCGGATGGTGTATTGGTATCTTTTGATGTTGATGCTATGTTTTTATAATGATAAGCATCCGATGAAAGGAATATCAAAGTATTTAAAAGGGGGTTCGGAGAGAGACAATTTACCAGAATAGCAAGATTTAGATTGAGAAATAAGGGCCATGAAAAGAGGCATTAAAAAGAGAAAGAGAAAAAAGGAGCGGAATATGTGAGTGGAAGGAGAAAACATCAGATCATGTTTGGGATAGATGTAGGATAGAAATGGAAAATAAACGTACCTGCAAGGAGAAACTTCAGATAAAAAATCACATTGAAGCTTTTAATTCTTGAATTTAAACTGATTTTAAGGATTTAATTACTTTTAAGAACTGCGCTGGTATTGCTGATGTTTTATATTCTGAAGGAACACCTTTATCTGGTTAGCAATATATATTTCTCAGCGAGTGCGCAAAGAGCTTCTTTAACGAATGTGAAGTTTGCAACGCGAATTCAATTAAATACAGATTATGTAAGTTTGTTAAATTTAGTTTCATACATAAAAATGGCTTTGATGGGTGGGCCGTTCAATTTCCTTAGAAATCTAAAAATTTGTAAATGGATTAAAAAACTACTAGCCTTGACTTCGGTTTTCCGTGTGTACGTGAATGGGAGGGGGTTAGACTTAGAGCGGTACATTTTCCAAGTATATAACTTCGAATATTTTTAAGTTAATTTTCGAATTCAATTTTTGAATTTGTGATCGCAAGGCTTCCGTGGAATACAGAAAAAATGTTAAAAATGACAAGGAACCTTATGCAGTTTTAGTAACATTCATCCTTATTTAATAGCGCGCCTTTATTAATATTCTGCAAAACACGCGATTTTCTCATTTTTTTTTTTTTGCTTTTAACAATTAAAATTCTTCTGCTAGGTCTCTTTCTTCTGCCGAGTCACCTCTTCGTTCCGGGTCCAGTTCTTCTGCTAGGCACATGGCTCTACCTACCAGACTTCCTTCTTCTGACTGATCTGGAGTTGAACTTGACCAGCTTCAGTTTATTCGGCTTTTTCCCCAAAAAAATTTAAACCTGCTATTTAAACTACAAAGGTACAGTTTTTATGCGGATCAATTAATTTTATTGCTCGACGAAGGGCATAGACATATAAAGTATAGACCGACAGTCTCTTTGATCCGCCGACGCTCCTGTTTAGAGAGAGAGAGAGAGAACGATTTTAGTGAGTCTGGGGTCACGTGCACGAGTCGACTGTTGGCGCTCTCAACAGCCCACGTGACCCCAGCAGAAAGAGAAAAAAGTACTTAATAGAAAGAGAAAGACGTACTCACTAAAATCGTTCTCTCTCTCTCTCTCTCTCTCTCTCTCTCTCTCTCTCTCTCTCTCTCTCTCTCTCTCTCTCTCTCTCTCTCTCTCTAAACAGGAGCGTCGGCGGATCAAAGAGACTGTCGGTCTATCCTTTATGTGTCTATGACCAAGGGAATCATTATAAAGCTATACCAATCCAAGAAATAATTGTATTAAAAACACTTGCTGATGATATATTTGCAATATTGAAGAATAGTAATCGTCTCGCTAGAATATTTAGGTATAATACTCACACTCGCAACAGAGGACGGGTCAGGTTTTGGCGAACGTGTCTGTCTATCTGTTCAATATTAAAAATTTCTTTCGGACTTGTACCAAACTTGTAATGGAAGTAACTTTCTGTTGCGCTAACGGCATTTTATTTTAGTTACATATTTCGTAAAAATCCGAATTTTTTTCGTTATTTTCCGTAACGGTAACTTAAGATCCCAAAAGTGTTCTTTTTTCGGTTAGTCATATTTTAATACATATAAATTGTTTATGCATTAAAATTTTAACTAACCGAAAAAATGTGTTATTCTTGGAATTTTAATTTACCGTTACTGAAATCAGCCGCATTGTATAATCTGGCCAAGACGGGTCTCTATGTTGTTGCGATATTGAAATCGTTTAGATAGAGAATCCTTAATTGTTTTGACTTTGTTATGAATATGTTCCTCAAAAAAAACTATTTCTTAGAATTGTTTAAAGAAATAGTTTTTTGATAAATTCAATGTTTGATTTATAAAATCATTCATGTGATAATTTAAGAGATGTATCAGTACGAATATTAACTATAGAAATTTTTCGTCGTATTTGATCGTTAAGCGAAACATTTGGATACCTATCAGAATATGTGTCATTACGATACCAGTCTGTAACAATATTAACTAGATTAGATATAAAAGCTTTGATAATTAAAAACTTGAGAATTGATTTATGACATAAAGTAGTTAATGTTTTGTCAAATTAATAAAAGTTTTCACTAACATACCTACAATATGTATCTATGGAAAAATATAAATTTTTATGACATTGGATTCTAAATCTTACATAACTAAATCAGCTAAGACTGGTGAAATGGGCGATGCCATAGATGTTCCATGTATTTGTCTATAAAAGTCATATAAATTTAAATACTGCTTGTTCCATTAGAAACTTTATTTGAACACGGAATATTATTTCTAATGGAACAAACAGTATTTAAATTTATATGACTTTTATAGACAAATACATGACAAATTTATAAAACTGGAAAAAGAATCTGTAGATATTTCTCAAATTACTTATTTATTTATTTGAAAAAAATGATTGTTAGAATTGTGATGAGTGTGATGTTGGTAAAACTGATAGATTGCTTTCCACTAGAATAAAAGAACATCATGATGATTTTAGACAAAAAACAAAGACCTATAAGACGTAGTTAAACTTTAATTTTAATTTTAATTAGTTAGTTAAGAGTATTTATTATTCACCTTCCTTTCAGGTTTCGGAGTCTCCAAAAATCCAATACAACCTTCTTTTATCTATGCTCAAAAGTATATTTTTCACTATAGAAACCGACGTCCCGAGGCCTCACTTTCTGTCAACCAATAGTTTCGAAGAGCCTTTACACTTTTTCTAGCCACTGACGATTTGCAGTGGTCCCACTTAAATTTTCTTACTTAACGTCAAAATCCCTTAACTCTCACACAACTCTTCTTGTCAATGATGCTTGTGACCACCATCTCTCCTGCTACCTCGTCTCACTGCTAAATTTTCTCTCCAGCTTTAGCGTTCACCTGCATCTGCTCGACCTCAAAGCCCGTCATATCTATTTTTCTTTTTTTCTTCTCCAGCCAATCATGGATCTTCTTCTCCCTTTCTGTCATATCATTTTCTGATCTCAAACCCAAAATGTTTAAATTCCCTTTGGTCCTCAACAGCTCCTTCTCGTTCTCCCAGGAATTCAGCTGAAGGGTCATCCCGGAATCCAGTTTTTACGAAATCTCTATTATTGGACCTACTTTTGTGTGAGATGCAAGGAACCTCACCATATTTATCACCTAATCTTCTTACTTCCTTATTATCAATACTCTCACGTTTATTTTCATTCTTGCCATCTCTTCTCTATCTGTCTCCACTCTTCCTTTCACAGTTTCCTTAGCTGAGCCCACAAAGGCCGATAGGACGCGTCATTCCATTTGCCTGCTACTTCTGAGTCCTGTCTTAGGGTCTCTGAAAAACACCTCTGCGGTTTTCGGAACATCTCCAACACTTCTCAGACTTCTCTTCTTGCCAACCCACTTTCCTCCGCCTGGTGCATGACTTCTCCCATCAAGTTTCCTTCTGGGTCCATCTTGCGTGTTTTTCTGTCTCTTTTCAGCCTTTATTACACAGCCAGGCTGTTTACTGTTCTCCTACTCATTTCAACTTACTTTAAACTTTGCGCAACTCTGCTGCTTTTCCTTCTCTATGATAGCAGGCAGCGTTACCTCTTCTTGCTACTTGACCTTCCGTTTCGAACCTACCTTACTTTTTCCACGTACCACTATTTACCGCCTAACACTTGCACTTTTTTAGCCACATTTATCTCCAAATACCGTCCGAAAAACTTTTTTTAACTTCGTACACGACCAACACTATTATTCTTTGAAAACACACATTTATGATACGGTATTGCTATTTATATCTGCCTTAATGTTTCAATTTCTCATTTTTTCTCGAATTGTCTATGAATTTTAAAGCAAAATAGTTGAAATTAAGCAAAAAAGATTATCAACTAAACTGTAGCATTTATGATGAATATTAAATAAATATTTCAAATATTAATCTAATGAGATGGTCTGTACTATTTTCATAATTAAAATAAAATCATAAAGCTACGGGCGAACATTTATATTGATACACCTCTGACCCGGAAGTGGACAGCCGGATAGAGCTAAGGGAGGATTATCCGAATCGTTCGATCATGCGATCGATTGCGTGCGCCATCGGCCAATAAGTGGGGATGGCGTGAAAACAATGCCCCTTATATATCGATCCCGAAATTGGTACCAGGTCTCTCTTCTTATTGAACCATCCACGAAAAAAAAAGAATAAACCCTCTTGGTCTTTCATACTACCTGTCACTTAAGACAGAGCTTTGAAGTTAAAAGAGGCATCATCCAAAGAAAGCTACTACTCAGGATGCTCCTCCATCATTCTTAACGTTACTTCGACGATACTATCCTGATTCATTTTTAATTAGCATAGTAGAAGTGAGTTTGTGAAAATTTAATTTCTTTTTAGTATATGCAAGATTGTAATGACTTTTCACTTCATGTTTAGTGGAAACCTCGTTGTGCATGTTTGCATTTAGTGAGGGAATTTTCGTTAATGATCACGTGGAGTGTGCGACTTCCTTGTAACGACTTTGCACTTTATTTAACGATAAAGACCTCGTTGTGGAAAGTCACACTAGCTAGTGAAATATTAAGGTGCATTTTTGGTTTAATTCTTGAGAAAATAGTATTGCAAGAATGGAATTTGTAACGATTTTGCACTTGTTTTAATAATAAGGACTTCGTTTTGCAAAGAGAGTTCTTGCCTTTTACTTATATTGGAGGAGCATTTAATCTAGTTTTTTTTAATGAGTTAATAACATTTAAAATACGCAATCATATCTCGCTAGAGTGAACTCACAGTCCATCGTTTATTTATTCATCAATTTTAGTTATAGAATGATTTGGGCTAGGTTTCAGGTCCTTTCAGTATTGAAACCAATTTATGTTGTTGGTTGCAATTTACTGGGAAAAAAAAAGTAAACGCAAATTAAACAAACCTCTCGATGAAAATAAATGTCATTGAGATAAGTTTAAAATGCAACACTTATGTTACCAAATATAATTCTAATTTCTGGTAAAATTAAGGATCGTTTTCTAAAATCAGCCAACTGAAATAATGAATAACTTGAGAATATTGTAAAAGATCAAAAATAATCCCCGGTTAATAGGAAGATAATGTTACACTACATAAATGTATTTTCAACCAAGTACTTGAATTTTCTTCCTTAGTATGAGAAGTTTTAACGAAAAAGTTAATTTATCATCAAGTTGTTTTATTTCTAATCAAGAACGATCAATTTTAAAAATAGACTAACTTGCTTTGTGGATAAAAATAATCAATTTTTATCTAATAAATGGATACTTAAATTTCCAGTAAGGAAAATAATTTTCGATACAAAAGATTTGACGAAGCATTTGAATGTTCAGTGTGAAGACACCATTGTGACAGTGCTACTTTTAAAGAGTACAAGTTTTTTGCTTTTTACTGTTCGATACGCTTAAATTACTAGTTTTGTTTGGAAGTATAAGTGCAATAGTTGTTTTTTAATGATAAAAGGCTCTATGATAGCACCCATGAGGGAATCATGAGCGAAGTCCATGTTGGATCTCTATGAATTAGCATGTCGTTGCCATGAGTGTCCTCGCCTGGATTGCCATCATGAATTCCATAAAGCTTAAGGGCAATCCATGCAGGCCCCTTTGAATTTTAATTTCCAAAAGTTTGTATTATTTCTTGACTTAAATTTTTTTTTCCGAAAACTAAACAATTTTGTTAAAAACGCTTTTCGTTTTGAGTATTCAACTATTGAAAATTCGTCTCTTAGATGAATTGAACTCTTTTTGAAACAGGAAAATATGATAGTATAGGAGGAAAATAAGAAGCCAGAGCGGCAAAAAGGAGTAGTGCTACCCATAGTCAGGAAAGGCAAATAAATAAAACATATAGCCACCGATTTTGACAGACTTTAGAAGGACAATATAGGTGATGGACAAAACATAGATTTTGATTTATCTCATAAATGCTATAATAATGATCTAGAATTAATGAAAATACAAGAAAAACAACAAGTATCCGACGAACAAATTTGGCCCACAAGAAACAAACGAAAAATGCTTCTATTGAAATCTCAAAAAATAAAAAAATAAAATTTTGACAAAAATAGGAAAAAGGAAAAAATAAGAAGGCAACCAACGACATCCCCTTCCTTCTTTTTTCTTTCTTTCGTCTTTTTTATTTCTCTTATTATCAAATTACCAAGTTTGAGCAGGACAAGGGCGCGAGGCCGCGCTTTCGAGCTTCGCGCTCGTTTCCGTACGTTAAATGCGTACGCCTTAACTACATTGTTTCAAATATCATAAATTTTATAGTTTAAATCAAAAACTGTTATTTAAACTTCTGAGGAATGACAGCCATAAATTGTCACTGAAATTACATTTTTCTACGAAAATCGCGCTTTGCGCTTAGTCCAGTTGCAAAGCTTTATCAAGATAATTTGTAAATCTTATTCAAATCCACTAAAAAGAGCGCTTTCAACTTATGCATCTGTTTAAAAAAATTGCATATTTTTGAAAATGATTCAACTTTTTACCTTTTGTCTAATTAAGAAATTTTATTAGAACAGTTTCAAAATACATGTATTTTACGTCTAGTAGGAATTTCGATTGTTTTTTCTTAACCTATTAAAATAATTTTTTTATTCTTTTTTTAAAAATTTTGAGAAGCATATAACATTTTAAATTTTAGTAAATTTTCGTTTTTAATCAAATTTAAAGTAAGACAAAAACATATGAAGAAAAAACTGAATATATTTTTTATTTTTAGAAACAAATTTTATCAACCAAATGCATAGCTTAAAAATTTGTACGATTTTTTTTTAGTCGCACTTTTTTAGTCTTGCTTGGGATACTTTTAAAAACTATATTGAGATTTAATGACAAATATGATTGTTAACAGTACTATTGTAACTATTGTTACAAACTGTATTAACGTAATATTTGTAAGCCTAACAAAGCAGGTTAAACAAAATGCACCTAAAACTACCTAAAACTGTGCTTCCTTTTATACAATTTGTTTATAAAAATAAAAATTATATTTAGTTTTGTCTCCACATGTTACTTTAAACTATATTAAAACAATTGTTAATAACACTTCTTAATGAAAATGGATAAATAACAATTCGTTAGTTAAGAGTAAACTATCAGGTTATTTATAACGAATGGCTTTATTGAGTGAAGCCTAATATCAATCAGTTTTAATTAATTTCGTCTTATTATACTAGCAATATCATCAAAATTTTATGATTTTTGCCAACTTTTTATATAAATAAAGTTAGCAATACATAGAAAGATTTACTCAAATATATTCCTCAGGTCTGATTCATGAAATATCATTATTTTATGTGAACAAGTTTGACTTCTATAATCAACAAGATAACGATTCAGATAACATATTTTACCATTGTCAAAACAGCAGAATATTCCTTAGATACTCTTTTTAGAAAATTATTCAGCAAACTAATTATACATTTTCTCTTTGATTGCATAGTATGTGGATCGTTTATGCTCGAGTCTATACCTGGATGGTCATCCTTAATTCTATTGGTGAGTATAATATCAATTTGTGTAGGCTATACGCAAGCAACAATTTCTCTGAGGGAATTCTTACATTGTATACTTTTAGTTAAAATCATAAATATTCTACTCTTCCATTTACAGTTTTTTTTCATTAAAACATATTAAACATATTAATAGGGGGTGAAGAGCATTTGTGGCTAGTGACAGAGTTCACGTTGAAACAGAGAATAATGGTATCGTATCGTATCGTATCATAGCATCAAAATTATTTTTAGAACAAATATTAAAGTTGATAAATATATTAAATCAGGAAAGAAGAAACCTAACTTACTAAACCGTTGTATAATGCAATTGATAGAATTACGTTTGCTTATAGTATGACTTGCTTTGTTCAGAGTAAGCGCCCACTCAGAACAAAATTATACCAACACAAAGATACTCTCTCACTAACCGAAAACTATCATCATATGCTCTAATTCTGTAAAATAGGACGATATTGAGGGTTTACATAAGAAACCTAACTATTATCTTGTTATGGTATTAAACTATATGAAATATAAAAACACTCGTATTAATGGTAGTTTAAATTACAGTTATCCCGTGATAAATAAGTCTACAATTATAGTTTTAATGTTCAAGCATCGGTATTCTCTGAGGTCTTATCACTTTATGGTAACATTCTAGGTATCTCGTGGTTTCTGTATTACCGACTGTAGCAAACTTACCATAATAAGGTTTAAACTTAGAGAGAGCCGTTAATGCGCTTGTTTATAATTGGTGGTACCAATATGTTTTTCGTAAGATAGGGTAGGTTGTCCCTAGTTTTAGGCTTCATCAAAATTGTAAAATTTTGGTATGTAACAGATGCACGAGGCTGGTTGTGGATCATTATCAGTATTGCAAAAAGATTCGTTATTCAAGAAATGTAATGGTCTATTCCTAATTACAGAGTTAAGTTCACAGTTTGAATGTTTGCCTAATGGTGCCCCAATTCCTGTTGTTCCTCGAGGCGACGCATCTTCTTCTGCTTCCGGCAGACCACATCCGTCTTCTTCTCATGGCGAATGTCCTTTTCGTTCAAGGCCCCGGTCACCTCCAGCCGTGAATAGAACTTCACCTCCTAGACTTCCTTTTTCTAACATACTTCGCTATGGGCTTGCTCAACTTGAATTTATTCGACTAATTCCCTATAAAAATCCATACCGGCAATTCGAACTTCAAAGATTCAGTTTTCCTGCCGATCAACCAATTGAAGTGCTCAATGGACCGAATACGTATAGGCATGTACCAACCCAAGAACAAATTGTATTATCAACATTCAATGGTGATGTCTTTGCAATATTGGAAAGCACTGATACTCTTTCTGGATTATATACACACAATACCCGCAAAGTACGGGCGAAAATCAACATGAAAAACGGAAAGGTTACTCCATTAACCCCACATGAAATCAGAGAAAGTCCAGTTGGCCGGCGTCGCCAAATCTTAAATGGTTATAGAGTAGAACATGTAAACCAGAATCACAAGTGAGTTGCCTCTAAAAAACGACTTATCTTTAGATAATATTTAGTCACTTCTTTGCTTCTCTTCCCTTTTTAATCACCCTTTTCAGATAAATTCACAGAGAACCCAATACATGCTAAACATTTTTTAAGTATTTTTAATTCCACTCTGAATCTTTGCAACTCTTCTGAAATTTGCTCGGTTTAATGAATCTTTCTCCGATTTTTAACTGTTTCTAATTTTTCCTAAAGGCTTTTAATTTCACTTTGAATTCTTTTGGATTTTATGAGATTTTTATTTACTTACTCAATTTACTCCCGTTTATCTAAATGCAATACATTTTTTCTAATTTGTTATATCCACTTAAATCACTTTTAAATGTATTCTAATTTTCTGATAATTAGTAATACATTTGATTTTAAATTCACGGTAATTTTTTTAAATCTTCTAAATTATGTCAGTGCTACTAAATGAAATGCATTTTAAGACTTCTTGTTAGCTTTTCCTTACTTAATCCTAAATTCTTTTAATCTCACCTTGCGTGCTTTTCTATCCATGGACGTCCATGTATTTGAGCGTTTGTTTCAACTATTTTTTATTCCGGGCAAAAACTGCGATCGAAAATTTAAAAATGGAGTTTCGAATTATATGTGAAAATAGTCGAGGTTGCTCACTTACAGAAAATTAGATCCCATTAGGTGCTTTGAAATAAAATTTAAATTGAATTTGGCAAATTTAAATTAATAAAAATTAAAATAATTGGGTTAGATCGTTTACGAACTGGGCCATACACATCGATGGCTCCTATCTAGGAGGTAGCTAACCAAAAATCAAACAGTAGCGCAATCGATTGGAAATCACCGCTTTCAGTTTATCACTCAAGGATCGAAGATGAAGTCCACGAAGTTGGCCAAAATAGTAAGGTGTTCTTTCGCGCAAATGGAGCAACAAGGTACCAGCTCGCGCCTCAAAACTTAAAGGCCCAACCTTGCGCTAGTAGAAAAAAAGTAACGGCTACTTTGAAGATGGATCAGTCAATTTATGGTAATTGTATGAAAATGGAATTAGGATTTACTTGTATCTAAATCCATTTTCAATCCAACACCTTGATGCTCCGATCTCGCGAAAGAAAACCTTACAATTTTTGCCAACTTCGGGACCTTCAGCTTCGATCCGCGAGCGATAACCTTAGAGCGCTAATTTCTTATTGATTTCTCTACTATTTAATTTTGTAGTTAACAATTCTAGATAGAAGCCATCAACGTCCTGCACAAAATCAATACAAATATAATTTATTTTATTTCCATTAAAAGAAAGGAAATAAAAGCATTTAATTTTTCGAGGAATTGTAATTTAAATTTTTATTTCTTTTTTATTATAAAAATAATTTACACAGTTCTTTTAGTACAATTTCTGATAATTAATAATCGCTCATATATTTACCTAATTACTTTTACAAATTATATTTTACATTACCGGTTCTGGATGTTTTACTACAGCCCCTGTAGCCCTTTAATTTTTCCCTGCATGCCATTACAATGAATTAGATTTTGTTTTTTTCACTTTTGTGCTGATTTTCTATTCTTGGCACTAATGTACTGATTTTTTATTAAATATGCTGCTTTTTACTTGAAATGTTGGTTTTTGTTGTGCTTCTTCGTCTTACTTTTGATAAAAAGAGAATAGGAACAATTTTTTTTAATGACGCTTGGCTAGGTGAGGTATTGTTACCTACTGGCTTGGTATGCTTGTGTATGGGAGGGAGTGCAGCCCGACGCATGCCGAGTTTTCATGATACCCATCAGCTACCCTAAATGTTAGACTTAGAAAGGTACATTTTAGAAGTATATAAGGTCGACTATTTTAACATATCTTTCTGAATTTAATTTTCGAATTTTCAATCGCAACCCTTCCGTGGAATAGAGAAACTGTTCAAAGAAAAACTCATATAAAAAGAGTTCCATGGATACAAAATACATGGTGATAAGAGGTTATTTCTGCTGAAGATCTTTCAATGGAATCTGCAATCAATTTCTTTTTAAAAAATGATAGGAAACCTTATAGCAAGTCAGAGACATTCGTGTTGATTTAATGGTACCCCTATCTTGATGCTCAGCATGGCATCCCATTCTCTCCTTCTTTTCTTTCTATACGAAGGAAAATATCCTGTGAATACAACACGGGTGGTGTTGACTCAACACGGAAGTAGGTTTACGGCTCGTGCGCCACGAACTCTGTGTTACATCAACACGGAGCTCCGCGTTCTGTGGCGCTCGTTTAGAATCAACAGGGCATCGTCTAGTTTTTACCAGGAGACTGGTTTTCTTCCCTAAAACGTTACAAGCGAGTGTGAGCCTACCTCTTTTCACCTTCCTTTAAAATCGACACGGAGTCGTGTATAAGCAAAACACCGCCGTGTTCAAGAAACACGCGATTTCTATTCAAAGAAATCGCCATGCTGTATTCAGGGGATATTTTTCTCTGTGTAACAATCATTATTCTTCTGCTAGGTCTCTTGCTCCTGCCGAGCCACCACTTGGTTCCAGGCCCAGTTCTTATTTTAGGCACATGGCTCTACCAACCAGGCTTCCTTCTTCCGACGGATCTGGATATGAACTTGGCCAGCTTCAGTTTATTCGGCTTATTCCCAGAAGCAATCCGAACCTGATATTCGAACTACGAAGATACACTTTTCCTGTGGATAAACGAATTTTAATTATTGAAGGACGGAATCGCTATGGACCTATACCAATCCAAGAACTAATTGTATTAACAACACTTACGGGAGACGTATTTGCACTATTGGAGAGCGATAATAACCTTTGTGGAATATATACATATAATTCTCGTACTGGCGCTATAGGACGGGTAAAACTAAACATGCAAAGCGGGTCTGTTACACAATTAACAAAATATGAAAAAGATGAAGTTCAAGTAGGCCGCCTTCGTCCAATCGTATCTAATTTTTTAATACAGCATGTTAACTAAAATCCTTTACGTTATCTCAAGAATTAGAAGAAATTTTACACTGAAAACAATCTGATAAGAAGGAATCTCAAAATATTAATTCCAACTTGTAACTACAAATAATAATAAAAACTGAATCTATTATTGTCCCCAAGGCTTCAATTTTTGGTCACTGTCCCAGCCAGTCTTTTCCATTAGAAAATAAGAACAAGCTCTATTTCCCTCGCTCAAAAAATAGTACTTGTAGAAAATTATTATGAGTTTATTATGATTACATATAATAAAAAAATACACTTTAGGGTTTGATGTCTTACACCAGACATATTACATATTAATAATTTATCAGTGAATTTAATAATATTTTACTCCCAAGCTTCGGCGCGCATTTTCTTTGGAGGTTTATTAAAATATCTTCTTATCACATCTGCAATAACAATTGTCTTTCATATCAGTTTGACTTGTATTGTCCATCTGTGAACATCACATCAGTTATAATGTAAACAAAATCACGATTTTTCAAAAACAAAAGTTATTTTTTATTAACACTTTTATGGTTTAGACTTGGGTATAAAAATAACTATTTTACTTTTGTGTTTGTAGATTTAATGTTTTAATATTCACATCAATTATGGTGCTTAAAAATTTCTTTGATTTTTACTGACAGTTGGTTTTTGTCTGTTATTGAAAAAGACCTGCAGTGTTGGTCGAAACATGTTGAGTTAGTTTAATTATTTATGATTAACATTTTTATAGAAATTTCTAGCCGACAATATAAATTTTTGTGCTAGAATAATAATAATAGACCAAAAATGGAATAATTAAATCTTCACTTCAAAAAAGCAATTAACTTTTAAGGAAATATTTGAATTTTAACATCAAAAATTGTAATAGTTTTATTTTCCATTAAAAATATTAAATTTTCAGCCAAGAATAGAAAGTTTAATTTTCAATTTTTAGACTTTAACCAAAAAGACAAATTTTTAACAAAGTCGTTGAATCCTTACCTTCCGTCATCCGCTCTGTCTTTTTCACGCACCTTTTTTCCGCCTCTTCACGGTCACGTTGGCTTCGACTATTCCGGTCACTATTGTCTCCCGGCTCGATTGCTACCAGCGACCCCACTCACATATCTAGCTTTCTCTTCCTTGACGGTGGTTCTTACAGTGACCCGCTCCCGGCGGCTGGTAAGCACAGTAGAGTTGTCGGTTCTCAATGACCCATAAGTCCCCAAAAGTGGCCGTTTCAGAATATTCCGGGGATCCGGTCAAATCGACATGACCAGTCTTTGGATCACTCTGCATACTCTGATGTGCCGCCTCGTGTGGTATTTTTCTGCAGCTGTAGTAAGTAAACATTTTGCGACGTCAGCCCTAATGCTTTTCTCGGATTGTATAAAATACCCATTTCGGGACCTTAAGGTTCATGATAGCGAAGCTCGCGTTTTTCTACAGTACCCAGAGTATGCAAGATTTTTGGAGAACTAATAGGAAGGGGTTGGCTATTCATTGTTACCCCACTATACTCTCTCGAGGTGGTCCCTCATCGTAATATTGGACTAGCAGTTTTAGTGAAAAATTATCTACCAGCCGTCCATTCTCCGCCCATAACTCGTAGATGGATGGTTTTATTAAAGTTTATTAATGCAGGAAGGAAATCATATCAATCCTATTTTTACGCACAAAATCGAATATTGTTATTATACTTCTGGCAAATTATAACATCAAAATTATTTATAAAAAGAAACATAATGTTCACAAATACATTAAATAAAGAAAGGGCAAACATGGCTTAGTAGACCGTTGTAATCCGATTTATAGAATTACGTGCTCTTGCGGTATGACTTGTGTAGATCAAACTAGCTGAACACTCAGAATAAAATTAAAACAATGCAAAGACAATATCCCACTGACTAAAGCTATCATAGGGTTATCAGTCAGCACTTAGCACAAAAGCATTCAGGTCATTCTAATGCTATAATTCTGTAACAAATATAATCTATAATAAATTAAAGACAGAAACCTTTTTTCAGATTTTGATTTTTCTCAAGAAACTTATGGGATGATAATTGACAGTTTCTTACAGTTTTTTCAGGTAAAATAGTTTTGAAAAATGATTAAGTTCATGCTTCGAGTATTTTTTAACGGAAAATCGAGTAAAAATTTCCCACTCCTTAAAGTTCAACCGCAAGTTCAAATTAAAGGTCAGTACTAATTCCTCGCTGAAAGCTACCATACATTCATTTTTTGGACAAATATTGTTTCACATTTATACGAGCACTCAGAGCATAACTGTGTATTTATATAAAACATTATGTACCTTTTGAATTACATTACACATTACACATGCACAGAGTTTGAAAATATTTTTATTTGGACCATCTTATTCAACTAAAATTATCGTCAAACAAAAATATATCCAAGGCATAAATTTATAATATTATTATGATTTTTTTTGTAAATTACTTTTGATTCAATCTAAAAAATCGTTTAAATACAAAAATCTATTATTAACATTTATTTACATTTGCATAATTAAAATGCATGATGTTTACTGATAATTTAAATTTGCTAATTGTTAGTATTAAAAATGCAATATAAGATCAACTGTCATTTTCTTATAAAACAATTCAAATTGTAACTTTGAAAGTTCAAATTTACCTTTTAAAATTTTTATTTTATTTATAATTTTATATTAACAGTCAAACCTTGATAAATATTAAAAAAATACTCTTAATTACAAATCATTAAATTGAACGGGTTAAAAACGCAATATCCAGATCTTTAGACCGTCGGATTAGTTTACCGGACGAACGCTTGGGGCATATTTGTAGAGAAGTTTTTTCCTAACAAAATTAGCTTCTACACAGTTATGTATATCATTCATAAATAAAGTCCGACCAAACACAAATTTATTCATTAGATATATTTTCCCTATAAATAAAATGATTCTTGCGCTCGATTAAACACGGTATGATGCATGATTCATGAAACTGACAAACACACTTAGAAATATGTTGAATGCCAATAAATTTATGGCTTAGACTCCGATTATTATTAAAAAGGCTATTAGAAAAGATCACTTTATTTGTGTCACAGAAGATGCATTTCAGGCAATCAAATTTATTTCTTAGGAAAAATTTATAAAATATAAATATAAGTATCCTAGAAGAGCAATCTCAAAATTATAAATAAGGTAAATATATAATTTTTGTTTCTCTCTGCATTTGAGATTATTTCTTTTTCATACGGTTTTTATTTTAAACGTGATGTGCATATAGATCTGTATCAAAACGCGTCGTTTAGAATATAATATCTTGAATACACACATTAATACAAGACGCTACCAATTGCTTGCATTAATTATACTGGTCCAACCGAAATAATTTATTTTAATTATTTTACTCTTAATAAATTTATGTCAAATATCGCAACTTGCAGTTATTTTTTGTAGATAACTTTATTCTCAAGGATATGAGCTGCTACGCATTAATTTAACTTTTATAACTTGAGCGATATGAATTAAAAAATAAATGCGATATCAATCGAATATTCGGTCAAATTTCTGATTTATTATCCCCAAAGCAGCCTCTGTTGATGTAATCTAACTTCATTTCTCCAATATCGCATATATGAATATCGCAGAAGGTCAAAATATATGCCTGTAATCAATGAGATTTCGATCAAGATAACATATAAGATATATAGTCGAACAAATAAGAAGAATGTTTAATCGATAAATTGGTAATCAAATTCTTTATTACCTAACGAATCAGTTTGCTCTTGAATTGCGAAAAATGAGGCACGTTTATAATCTGGTCTTCACTGCAATTTTAATCCTTAATTCTATTGGTGAATATAATACTATGACATTTGTCGAATTTTTGAAACATTTTTAAGCTCTCCGCCAAGAACAATTTTTGTTTCGCGATCAAGATTCTACCCCATATAATTTAACCAAGCGAATTTCTCAAATTGAAATCTTTTAGCTCACTCAATCTTTTAACTTTCAGTTAAAAGTTTCTAATTGAAACTCTATCACATCTTATCCCTACAAGAAAATTCATTAAATTTACATTCCTGATCACCAAAAATTACCGATGCAGTCTAAAGAGTTTATTAAATTGTATACATCCAATTTACATGTGCATAAGTAAAATGGATTGTGTTCATTACTATTTATAATTTTTTAATTATTATTATTAAAAAGTAAATGTAAGATTAACTGGAACTCCCTTAGGAAACAAATGAAATTGTATCTTTTAAAGTTTAAATTTAGCTCTCTGAATTTTATTTTATTTATAATTGAGGATCCGGATTCTATAACCCCGTATAGAATCCGGGTTATAGAATACGGAGCCTCAATTTAGACTAAAAGCTATACACTTACATCACATGGCTTACGCACTTATTATTTTGCACAAACCTGATAAAAACTATAGAATCTTTACTGTGCTACACGTTATTTCACTTCCCTTGATGAATTTCGCCGATAAAAATCATTTATTTAATTATTTTTAAGCTATTTCCATGCAACATAATAAAATATCTCATTAGAGCGCCAACTGTGGGATTAGTTTACCGGCTGGATGCTAAGAAAATCAGAAAAGTAGGAGTGAAGCACGATACTGGATGTGGTTCATTCACGAAGTAATAGTAAGGATTGGTATCTCCTTATGCGTTTGGCCGGCAGAGGTGGGACAAAAACACCTCCATGAATTATCACCAGTTTACAAAGCGTAAGATCGTTTCTAGATTGCTGTCATGCGCGTTGTCGATATAGTCTAGCAGACGCTTGAATTTTGCTCCACGTGTTTTTGTTTTGTCTCATTTAATTTTCGCGTTTCTTCACCACTGGAAATTCGTTGACAGTTTTTAGCAAAGCAGAAAACTCATTCATGCTATTTATTTTAATATATTTCGAAAATGGCATGAATTCATTATCGAAGTAAATATCAATGTGAAAATCAGGATATATAGCAATTCTTCTTCTTATAGTGTAATCAACTTCAAGTTTCTGCAAACCGAATACTATATCCTTCATTATGGAGTAACTCCACATTTCACACGGCAAGTGACTGGCATCAAAATTTGTTTGCAATTCACTAAAACTAAATTTTCCGGTACATTTATTTTCAATTTTTTGCTTGAAGTCTGTAAACATTTCTGTTATAAAAAATTCATCGAAATTACCTTATTTTTTATATGATAAAAAATATAAATATTAAATATAATAACCTACAAAATT
>JAAAKG020104666.1:0-15726 GCA_010014905.2 Druon quercuslanigerum | reverse complement strand
TGTATAAAAATATACAAGATTGTTCAATCATTAACAAAGATTAGCTTTTATGACAGTCAGAATGACCCTTTTTTACGGCAGGTGTACACTCGAAGTTATGACCTGCTCGTTTTCGAGTCATAAATATGCAACTCAAGACATAAATATATATCTTCCAGGTATAGAACCTTGTGTCCAAGACATAAATTGAAGTCTGGCTGCGTCTCAAAACTGAGACATGCTCAAGTCAACCTTTTCGACTTCAGCATGTCCTGATTGGGGGCAATTCAAGTCGAAACCAAGGCGAACCATTTTTACTCGGGCTACCAGAATAATTGGTTGAGCTTACCAGAATATCTGGTTAAATTTACCAGTATAACTGGTTATTGTAACCAGAACGTTGTATTCTTAAGCTACCAGAAAACTGTCTAGTAAAGATCTATGGTTAACCTTACCAGATATTCTGTTTAAATTTACCCGAATTTCTGGTAAACATGAACCAGAAAATAGTCAACCAGAAACCTCTGATATTTTTAACCAGAATTTATAGTAAGGGTATATTTAACACTCTATTTTAGATGACTTAACCAGAAATCTGGCTGGATCAACCAAACATTTTTTTTTAGTGTTATAGAATGTTTTTTTCTACTGGTAAATTATGTGTATTTAATTAAAAGGTTCGCCACTAGGGTGGGGCAAAAAACTCAAAATAATTAGATTCATCAGTAACAACACTGAAAAGTTTATTTCTGGCATCACGAACAAACTTACAAACTCAAAGAAAAATTTCTCACCTTGGGGCAGATCGATTGAAAATTTTCAAATTTTTAATTTGCTAAGAAAAAAGTATTTGAAAAATTCATTGATTATAAAATAAGCATAAGCCATTTTTAAACAAGTGCAGTAAAAATAGGTTTACGCAAGATCCGTTCAAAATGGAAAAAATGTTCATCTTTTTGGGATAACTTTTATGTAACCTTAAATGGAAAATTATTAAATTATTATAATTATTCATCTTATCTTAGATGGAAAAAAGTATGAAAATTTTTTTTGCCGAAATATAATACTTCACAAATTGACGAATATGCTCTGTGCTTAATTTGCACCTAAAGTTGCGAAAAAAGTGTTGTATGCTCTTCTTAATAAACTTAAGAAACACGTACATATTTTTAATTACAAAAGAACATTTTTTCTGTTTTTATGGATCTTGTGTAATAGAAAGAAAAATTCGTTTAAAAATTAAGAAATATGCACTCGTTCCCTTACTTTAATAAAAAGAGCATCAAGAATGGAAATAAAAACGAATTTTTTTTTTTGGCATCCTTAGATATAATTTAAGGATATTTATTTCCATAAACTAAAATCAAAAAATCGATAATATATCGCGCTCGATAATATCTTTATCTCGCACACTTGTGCACAGACTTTTTAAAATTAAAGGTTAAAGCATCGACAAGAGTAATTTGGTGATTCTTAATTCTCTTTTGTTAAAGCTCCTTCGACTTTTTCGAGCACATTCTCATCACGTACCTCGTGCTTCGCACTCGATTTGTTCCTTAAATTATATATCATTTCCATAAATATATATGATTACAAATCACAACATGTGTATGTATTAAAACAGACGTAGTTTCATTGTTCCGTTAAAAAAATGCGCACTCTTTAAACATTTTTTCTTGTTAATAAACATATTATTTCATCTTCTGTCGTTTTTTTATAGACTGAAAATGCTCATTTTCAATGTGATTTCCACGATGTAAACATTACACATGAGGTCTACACAGCAGCCTTATTGTTTTTTAACTTCTAAATTATATCCCTAACCATAGTGACACAGACTTTCTTAATTGAATCGTCTGTCGCATCGTGTTCTACATCGCAATTGTTATATTGATTATATTGATTTATTTAAAAGTTATTGTGCTCACAGACACACAGACACACGTACAGCTGCACAGAAAATATACCGACAGATACATTCGTAAAAACGTTTTTTTCGGATTCACGAGGTTTCTAAACATGGATATTTAACCAAAACTAGGGGGGGGGGGGTAAGGAAAATTAAAAAAATCTAATTACTTCTCTGATGAGAATGTAAAAATGAATTAATTTGTGATAAATAATTTTTGGATAATTCTGTTTTTTGGCTTAATGGTAAAAAATAGCATCAAAGCTTTAAAAAATTTAATGTTTTGGAACCAGACGCGCGAGAAGAAAAAGAAACTAATTGACAAAAGTTATGATGAGAATGTGCACACGCAGCGGGCAGATTTTTTTTGACTGTTAATGATGTTTTTAACGAATAAAATGAAAACTACGCATCCTATAAAAAATGGATTTATAAAAAAATTTGTAGATCTTTTTCAAATGCAAAATTTTGGTCCATTCATCTTTTTTAGTATTTTGCATAGTTTAATCGAAAAATGTAATTTTTTATTTTTCATTATTTTTTATGCTCTCCAAATTTGATTTTTGGTTTTTTCAAGAAAATTCAAAAGTTGTTATGATATTCTTGTAGGGCATTCAAAAAGAAACATTTTTCTTCTCTTGACTTTTTTTTCCTAACGTGCGTTATTTGTCTTAAAATGTCAATTTTCGCGTGTTTTTTAGAATGTTGTGCATTCTATAACTCTGGTAATTATTGCTCATATGAAAAAAGTCCTTTTGATAAATTGATCGTCTTTTTCTTTACTATGAACACACATACAGAGAATTTTAAAATGTTAAAAAATGATCTCAAAAATATTCAAAATGTGCTCACTTTTGAAATATTTGTCCAAATTGGTTGGCTAACGAAATTGGCCTTTCATTTCGGAAACTAAAAGAGTTTACCAAAGGCCACTCTAATAGATTAATTTTTTCAAATTTTATCGTTCTCACAGTGAGACAGACAGAAATACATACATACATACATACATACAGATATACAACCAGACACATTCGTAAAAGCCCGTTTTTCGAATTCAGGGGGTCTCTAAACGTAGACATTTGACGAAAAACTGAGGCGGTAAAATTTTAAACAAATATAAAACCTTTTTTGATGAGAATGTAAAAAATTTGTTCTAAACACGAAAAATTAAAAATTTTAAAACAACTTTTAAACTGAAAAGTCTATATAATATTTTTAGTTCAGAATCTATCTCTTTTTGTTAAAAATTTAATCATTTGAATAAAAAATTAAACTATTTGTTTGAAGAATTTTTTTTAATTGAAAAATTCTACTACTTGGTTGAAGGTTAAACTACTTTTATGATTATGTGCTTACCTCGATTATGTGTTTCCTGAAACCGGTTTAAAAAACTTATAAATATACTTGGCTAAGATATGAGTAGGAGATACAATTGTGGACACAATTAATTTCCATTTCAAATTTGGTTTGTGCATTTTTGGTAGAGCATAAGCTTCTTCTACAGTACTATTATGTGTTTTTAATTTATGTGCAATTTGTTTATTTATTAATCTTTTTTTCTCTCATCTAATAGCTATATCATAACATTTCTCTTCTATTGTTGGAACAAGACTAGTTTTAATCTTTTCGTACAAAATATCATTGTTAGGCATGTTTTCTACAGTTGTATTATAATTATCTCTGTTAGCTGCTACCGTTATGTTACCTTTTGTTACGTTTTTGTTTCACCTTATATTATTTCAATGAAGGCCGTAAGACCTACAAAAAATACTTACTAATATTTACATTGACAATCGAAGAAAGTATTGATTTGATTCTTATCAAATCTGATTGTTAGATAATTATTTTTTTGAGAATTTAACTGTATTGCTTGAAAGTCATCTATTTTTGTTGAAAGGTAATATTTTTTGGTTAAAAGTTAATCCTTTATAGTTAAAAGTTAATTCTTCTTATTTGAAAAGTCTGCTTATATATTTATGGTTTAGAATTTATCTCTTTTGGTTAAAAACTTTACTATCTGTTGGAAATTTTCCCTTTGGATCGAAATTCATCTATTGGTAGAAAACTAATCGTTTCTGATTGAAAATACGTCTTTTATAATTGAAAGGTAAGCCTGTTTAATTAAAAACTCCACTACTATATTTTTAGCCCAGAATTAATTTCATTTGGTTTAAAATTCGACAATTCTACAATTTGGTTGAAAATTTCGGTTTTGGTTGAAAATTCATCTTTTATGATTAAAAGTTAATTATTTTTTAATGAAAGGACTACTATTATATTTCCGGTTCAAAACTAATCCGTTTTAATTAAAAATTCTTCTATTCGGTTGAATATTTAATAATGCATCATTTGATTGAAAATGCTACTGTCTTTTAAAATGTAGTCTTTTTTACTGAAAATTCAACTATTTGGTTGAAGCTTAATCTTTTTTCTTTGAAAATTCGATCATTTATTAGGTTGCAAAATTCAACTATTTGTTTAAAATGTTTACTTTTTGGTTAAAAATTCGTCTATTCTGCTTAAAAGTTACACTTTATAGCTGTAAATGCAACTTTTGGTATATGATACCTACATTAATTTAATTAAAAATAATTTATTCTTCTATTTTCCCTATTTGAAGACCATTTTCCGCTGTGAAATCTGAAATCACCTTTACAATAATTTACATTGTACCTTCAACCTTGACATTCTAAAATGTTATTTTTAATTATTTCCAAAAATTTCACCTATAATAAAGCAATTAGTATTGAATAATCATTAATGTAAATGCTTAAAATAAAAGTTAACTTGGAAAATTTTAAGTTTTGACTTTTAAAACCGGTAAATAGCCTGGCATTTTGTTCTTGATGTTTGAGGTGCCATCCGGTTATTTCATGAAACTTTTTTAGTATCTTGTTCCGTTACTTTTTCTTCACTTTTGACATAATGTATTCTACAAGCGCATCTTTAGAGTTAATGACTGATTAGAAAATTATATTTATTTCATTTAACATAACCAGAAACTTTTTGTATCGTTCCGTTAATTTTTTTCTTCGCTTTGGAGATAATATATTCTACAAACACATCTTTAAAGCTAATGACTGATTAGGACGTTCGTTGAGCATTTAATATTTCTCTATTCTCGCTGCATTTCTAGGTCAAAAGTTTAAACTCAGCTCAATATATCTTGCAGCAGGATCTTATAAGAGAAGAATCCAGAATTCTATTTAAATCCTATCAAAGTAGCATCCCATTAAAATTAGATTTATAGTAGTCTGTTACCTCACTTTCCAATTTAAATACCCTTTTCATTCCATTTAAATAAAATTCTATTAATAACGCTAATGTTTACATTCTCAATATAATGTGGCGGTATTAGTTTTGGTTAAATTTGACTTCCTCGCTTCTCATCAAATCTCTACAAAAAGTGAATTTTTAGTTTTCGTTCATATTAGTGAGAACTTATAAAAGAAAATCAAGAAAGGAAATAAAATGATGGACTTTTTGAAAAAAATTAAGTTTAAAGATTTTCGGAAAAACCAATTTTTAAAAAATTATACAAATTTTATATAAATTGCGTTATCTTAAAATTTATAATGCTCATCACTTAGTTAAAAAAATTGTCGTCTAATCAGTAAAATACGTGTTGTCCAAAATCACTTAAAAACAAAATTAGATTTACTACAGGTCAGGGGAATCCCAAGAAGTCAAGGAAAGTCAGTAAATTTAAAACTGGTCAGGAAAAGTGACAAAGTAAAAAAATAATTTGAAATGAATTTTATTATTTTGTTAAAAATTTATAAATTAAAATATTAACTATTACATAGTTTTGTTAAGAATTAACCTATTTTGGTTGAAAACTCAACTATTGAGTTGAAAGTCCAACTACTTTGTTAAATTTTTTTGTTGAATATTGATTATTTTAGTTGAAAAAATTTTTCCCTTTGTTTATAATTTAATATTTTGTTGAAAATAAATTTCTTTAATTGAGAGTTTAACTATTCCACGTTTGTTTGAAAACTGATCGTCTTCAGTAAAAAAATCAGCTATTTAGCTGAACATTCTTGTATTTTGTTTAAAACTCTTGTTTATTGTGGTAGAATATTCTTCTTCTTGGTGGCTAATTCATCTTTTTGGTTGAACATTTATTTCTATGGTTGAAAACTGCTTTAGAAATTCAAATACTTGGTCGAAAATTCATTTATTTTGTTAAAAACTACTCTTTTTTGACCTAAAATTAATTTTCTTGGTTGAAAATTAATATTTTTGGTTAAGTATCAAATTTTTGGTCCGTTTTCTTTAGTTGTATTTTTTTCTAACTGATGAGTGATATACACTACTAATGATTGTAAAGTTAACTTTTTTAAATTTAAATTTCATGTATTTTGTTAAAAATGCGACTTTCGTTGTAAGAAATTAATTTTTTGGGTATATAATTCAACTATTTGGCTAACCATTGATTTTTATTTTAGAGTTCATCATTCTAGTTGAAAAAATGTATCAATTTCGTTGGGGGTGATTCAAAAAATACGTGCTACGTTCCTGAAAAATGAATCACGTAGTTTGTGAATGGACCCTTTTAAAAAAAGTTATCTATTACGTTTTTTGTTAAAAATTGAACTATTGCATTGAAAATATGTGTCTTTTTTGGTTACAAATTTTTTTTTTTACATTATCCTCATTTATGTTTAAGAAAGTTTTAGAATTGTCCCAAACAAGTTTTGGTGATCACGTATATCATTTTGGATAAAAATTAAAAACACACTTTTTATAAAAATTAAAACAGTTAAAACAATGTAATTTATCGTTTTGACTTTTTTCGATACAAAGAAAATTATCAGAGTGATCGCATTTATAAAATTTTAAAAATAAAACGCTTTGAAAAAAAAGCGAAGAGTAGAAAAAAGTTGCTTTTCAAAAGCCCTACAAGATTATAAAAAAAAATTTAATTTGATCAAAAAAAAAGAAAATTTAAATTTTGATCGCACAAAATATAAGGAAAAATAATAAATTTAATTTTTTGGTTAAAATGTGCATGATACAAAAGATATAAATAAACAAAAGTTCATTTTCCAAAAAGGAGCTATAAATTATTCATAAGTAATTTTTTAATATGACAAGGAGTTTTTTTTTTAATCGTGAAATTAATAGTCAAAGAAGGTTCATTTAAAAGGGATCTTTAAGTTTGTTATTAATAATTTTTAGATAAGACAAATAGATTTTCTTTAAATTGTAAAGTATAAGCTTAAAAATAAAAAGATTTAATTTTAGGAAAAACGACTTAAGAGACGAAAAAAATGACTTTGGTCATATGATCTTGTTCTAAAAATATATTAAAATTAAAAAAAAAAAACTTTTTGGAGAAGTGGCATAATTTACCATAACATTTTATTTAATATAATTTTCACCTAAATTATATCTACAAATTTGCTTCGAACAACTTTACGCTTTGACTTTGTATATTTGGTTTAAATCATAAAAAAAACAGAAAGTAAACAAATTAATTTTATGGAAAAACAAGACAAGTTGCAATAAAATTTGTAATAACCATTTTTGCTTTGAAATGATAAGAAATTATAAGTTTTACAGGATAGCTGAAAAAAATGTATGCAAAATATAAGGTGCAAATATTAATGTAATTATGAAAAATAAATTTTTTACATTTTTTTGCAATAGGTGAACAAGCAGCACCAGACCGAGGTACAGAAATAATTATAATACACATACATTCAACATAATAGCGTTGAAAATAATGTAGAAAAGTTTATATTTTGGACAATATCGATTGAGAGGTACGCGATGAGAATGTGTTCGTAAAAGCCGAAGGAGCTTTAACAAAAGAGATTTCGCAATCACCAAATTACAGTTTTCGATGGTGTACCTTTAATTTTAAAAGGTGTACTTTTAATTTTAAAAGGTCTTCGCATAAATATGAGAGAAACATAAAAGCCGAGCGCGTAGCGCGAGGTAAATACATAATCGAGCACACTATTTTGTTTAAAATTCGTTTTATTTGTTTCTTAAAAATTGACTTTCAACTGAAAATTTAACTATTTAATTTATACCTGATAACTTTTTTTTGATTTTAAAGTTCAAAATTTTGGTAGAAAATTCATATTTTTTGATGAAATTTTAACTTCTTTATTAAGAGTTTATACTTTCGGGTTGAAACCTCAACTGTTTTGCAGGAAATTATTATTTTTTAAATTAAGGATTAGTCTTTTTTAGTTTCAAATTCAAGTATTCATTTATTTAACTGCAAATTGAACTATTTTGTTTAAAATTAATTTTTTTTGTTGCTTAAAAATTGACTTTTAACTGAAAATGTAACTATTTAGTTTATACCTGATAACTTTTTTCAGTTGAAAATTCAAATATTTTGGTAGAAAATTCATATTTTTTGTTTAAATTTTAACTTCTTTATCAAGAATTTATTCTTTCGGGTTAAAAACTCAACTGTTTTGCAGGAAATTATTATTTTTTCAATTAAGAATTGGTATTTTTTAGTTTCAAATTCAAGTCTTCATTTATTTAACTGCAAATTGAACTATTTTGTTTAAAACCTAATTGATTTCTCAGTAAATTCTTTTTGAACTGAAAATTTAACTTCTTAGCTATATTTTATTTTTTCTTGAAAGCTTTCTTTAAGTTAAAAGTTAAATTATTTTGGTACAGAGTTCATATTTTCGGGTTGAAATTTCCACCTTTAAACTAAAATATTATATGTTCGTGTTGAAAGTTCAACATTTTGGATGAGATTGTTGTTTATATTGTCTGAAAAATCTTTCGTGTTTGAAAATTCAATTTTTTCTGTTGAAGATTGCTCTTTTTATTTAGAAAATGAGTATCTTTTTGTTGAAGATATAACTGTTTGAAAATTTGTATTTTTCTCTTTTATGCAACTTTTTTATTGATAACTGAAGTATTTTTGTGAAAATATCCACTATCACACTTTTTGCTAAGAATTCATTTTTTCATCAAATTTTTACCTTTTAATTTAAAATGATAATTTCTTCGTCTACTATTCTAAATCAATATTATTAAAAAATGTCTCTATCTCCGCTGGGATCTGAACCTAAAACATTTTTTCACAATCTTAAGGTTATCAATATTTTAATAATATTGATATAGCCCAGTAGAAAAAGAAATTAACATCTTAAATTTAATTAATAATAAATTTACCCTCGTTAAGAAACCTAAGATTAATAATTCAGATTTACCTTTTAGTTGAAAATTCATATATTTTGTTGAAAATTTCTTTTATCTTTGTTGAAAATTAATGTTATAACTGCAAATTTTTGTCCCGACACGATTCTGTCATTTCTCCATACACAGCTGCCCGATTTAAAATAAATCCGGTCAGTTGCAAAATGTAGTTGATATAACAGATTGATCCTACATTTATAATTGGATAATTTCCAGACTATCGTGAAGAGAGAAAAAAAATCTGAAATGGTGATCTATTGGCATTAATAGACAGGTGTATGTCAGTCTAGCAACCGGACTTGGAGGACGACTAGTTTCTCCGATGCGAGAGCGGTAACCTCTGCTCTTCGACTGGGATGCGAATTACCAGTCATCACCATATGACCCCATGGATTCAGCTTCACTCCGGCTGGTAGACTTTTTAACTGAATTCACTAAGGTAAGAGGACATTCTTTTTTTCTATCTTGGCTCGAACGCTTGCACGACTTCCAAGGTTGATAACTCGCGGAGTTCCACTTTTTAAGTCAGGTCCACGCCCGACTCGAAGGGTTTTGTTGAGATATCTATTTCAAACTGACTCATAAGAACGTTTTACCTTGGAATAAGAGATTTCTAAAAAATGAAAAAAGAATTTAATGAGTTCTGTAAATGTTAAAATCACTTGGGGGATTAAATTATTCTTGAATTAAAATTTAAACCTTGTTTTGTTGAAAGAGAACTCGATTTATAGACTGAAAAACAGGGTTGCTGCGGGTCAGGGAATTACAGAAAGTCAGAAAAAGCCAGGGAATTTACAACTGGTCAGGAAAAGTCAGGGAATATTAGGTCACGTTGAACGTTTTATTAAAAATATTTTTGGACCAGTATACCAACGAATCTAACATTTTTGAATGCATTTTCTCACTTAATCGACTTCCAGTAGCAAAAGATTATTTTATTATATTAAAAAGTCGTTTTATTAGTTGTATTCAACTGTTTTTGATTTAAAATAAAAATATGTTTTGCTAGAAATATTTACTATTACATTATTAGTTGAAAATACATCTTTACTGGTTAAAAATTGAACTGCTTTGTTGAAGGTTCAATCACTTTATTAAAAAAACATGTTTTGTTGAAGATTCATTATTTTAGTTAAAAAATTCATCTCTTTATGTCAAAATTAAATTTTTCATCACTTTGCATTTTAGGTTTGGTAAAAAAAGATTTTTTTGTTGCAGATTCAACTCTGGTTGAAAAATGAACTATTTTGGTCAAAATTCTTTTTTTAAATTTATAATAAATTTCTTAAACTTAAAATGTAACCTTTCTGTGTTTGGTTGGTGTCAAATATCAACTAATTACATTTTCCGTTGAGAATTCATCTTTTTTGGTTAGAAATTCAAATACTTAGTTGAAAGTGGAACTGCTTTGTTTAAAATTAATTTTTTTGGTCGATGATTAAGGTGGCATTCACAAAATTTGTGATACATTTTTCAAGAACTTCTGCCCCCCTCCCTGCTTTATACTTTTTCCATTGGTCCATTGGTCCATTGGAAGATTTTTTTTTTCAAAATATAACAGCTTTGTTAAAAATGTATTATTTAACACAAAATTTAACTTTTTTATATTTACCTGAAGTTCGACCTTAAAAGAATAATTGTCGAATATTAATCTTCTTGGCGCCTAATTCACGTTTTTTATTCAAAATTAATTTATTTAGTTCAAAATTGAACCATAAATTTGAAAAATGCTATAAAAATTCGAATTTTTGTTTGAAAATCCATGCACTTTATCAAAAATTAATTACAAAAAAATCTTCTTGGTATTAAAAATTTATCTTTTAGGTTTAAAATAAAATTTTTTTGTTGGAAATAAGTTTTTTGATTGAAAATTAATATTTTTAACTGAAAAATATGACTTTTTGATAGAAATTTAATCTTTGTGAGAAAAAAATCATCGTTTGTTTAAAAAATTAACTATTTGTTTACATTTTTTTCATTGGGTGAAATTCAATCTATTTACCAAAAATTAAAATTTTAACCATTGTATTTTAAGTTGAAAATTTGTATATTTTAGGTCAAATTCAACTGTTTTGTTAAATTTTCTTTTGGTTTTTTGGATGTAAATGAACTTTTTTGAACTGATAATTTGACTATACTGTTTTTTGTTTAAAAATTACCTTTTTTAGTTAAAAATTCCTCAATTTTCTTAAAATGTATCTTTCTTTGTGAAAAGTTCATCTTTTGAGTTGAAAATATAAATATCTGTTAATTATTTTATATGTATGCATTATTTTAGTAGTAACGTTCAACAAATTGACTAAAAATTTTACTATACCATTTTCTTGGTATAAATTCAATCTTGGTTGAAAATTCATCTGTTTGATAGAAAAATGTACTATTTTGTTAAATATTTATTTCGTTAGGTGAAAATTATTATTTTTTTTTTAAATTTAAAATTTTATGTCTGGTTAAAACTTCAATTACTGTGATAGAAAATTTAATTTGTTTGGTTAAAAATTCAACTTTTTTTAAAAATAATTATTTTTGGGGTGAAAATGCAACTGTTTAGTAGCAAATTAATATTTTTGACTTGAAAATTACACTTATTGGTTGAGATTTTGTTTCTAAAACTCTTTTTTGGTTTCAAATTTAACCTTTTTGTGGATAATTTCTCTTTTTGGTTTAAAAATTAGTATATTTTGGTTGAGAATTCAATTAATTTTTTGAAACATTTTTAGTTTTGTTCAATTCAACTGTTTTTGATTGACTTGTTTGTTCCAAATTTATCTTTTTGAGTTGTCACTTTGAGTTGTCTGTTGCCACTAAAAGTGATAAAAACCATATAGAAGCAAACTTTTTTTGTATTAACATTATGGATATCCTAGGTAGATAAGGTTGTTTTTATGCTTTAAAGAAAAATTGTTCAGCGAAATTTCAGGGAATGTCAAAGAATTTTGAAATTGGTATTTTGCAACATCCCTAGAAAATTGTCTTGGAATATTCATTGTCTCGATATTTTTATTGAAAATATAATCAGAAGGCATCTTTTGTGTTGCACCAGTGGAAGAGAATTTTTATTTAATAATTCTCTGGGTATATACTTACGAGAAATCCCACTGGTACCATGTTATTTTCAGCGTATGTATGCCCCTGAAAGACTAACTAGTCTACGAAGTATTCTCTCTGGGGTCTTCCATTCGTTGACTTATAGTTACTGAAGTAAGCATCTGTTACTTTCTTTTCACTGCAAATTAATTGACTTCATTTCATTATTGTTAAGGAAGTTATATAAATGTGCAAACTATGCCGCATCTTGTCTTATGATAAGTAGTTTATTTCTCATTCGAATACAAAGAAGAAGATGGAACTAAAAATACTAATTACTTAATTAGTTTTCTAACAAATGATACAGGTTAAAACATTCAAGAAACTATTTTTCATGATGAGATAAGTTATTGATCAGTTTATAAATTTGTATCCCAGGTTTTCATTTTAAACAATCCATTTTAGCTTAGATTGAAATAAGTATGTCGGAGAAATTTATTATAAAACGGAAAGTCATGTTTAGATGAAGTTATGTAAAATTTAATAAATTGAGGTTAATAAGGTAAATCCAGGCTAATGAATGGAAATTAATACTGAAGCAATTAATATTGTTAGGTTGGTTTTCCATTTAATTATACTAATGCTTGTCTAAAAACTTTTGAAATCTTAACTGTAAATTTTGAGAATTCTTTGTTAGAAAATTTAAAAAAAACAGCGGAATTACTGTAGTACCACAAATCGTTAAAAACTTTACTCAGATTTATTTTGTAATAATTTGTTTAGGAAGTGAAATTACTTCAAAATTAAGCAATATGATCTCGCGTGATTCGGAACTAAACTTTCTTTTGAATAGTTTTTGTAAATGCTGTAAAAATTTGGAGAGTAAAAGGTTCAAACTTTAAACAAAGTTATTTACAAACAGATAAAAACTGAAGAATCTAAAATTATAAGAGTTTAAAATATAACCATACCATAAAATTTTAAAAGTACAATTTTAAACAGTAAAAATGAAAAAATCTATATTTGTGCTTTATATTTCAATTCCGTAATTTTGACACGTTTGATAATTAAAACTCAAGCTTAAGACATTGTACTAGAGATTAAAACTTTTTTTAAAATAGAAACTGGAGATTAAAAAAAAATTACATTTTGAAGATTTTTCTTTTTTTTATTCAAGTATTAGTATATTAAGACGTCTCTCATTTGAATATTTCCGAGGCAAGCGGTACTTAAATTTTTTGATCGATCGAGAAGCCTTAAGGCACTTCAAACAAGTCGGTTTCGCTTGATCCACTATATGTCTAAAAGGATTATCCCATTTTGTATAGATAACTTTTCTCGAAAAATGCTCTTGTTTTTTTTTCGAATTGAAAATGTTTTTTTTTACTCCTGAAACCGGCATCACTCGGACTGTTGTTCAATTCCATTTGCAAAAAAAAAAAACAAGGACATTTTTCGGAAAAAGTTTTCTATCTAAACCTATATAATTGCCTTAAGATTATGTCGTAAAAATATTAGATTTAATAATATATTCATTTCAGACGTATAGTGGATAAAGCTATACCGAAACTCGTGAGACTCTTTTGAAGCGCCTTAAGCAAATCCACATGACCAAATTGTAAATATTTTACTAGTTAGAACTCAGATATAAATTTCAAACTAAGATGTAAGATTTAACGTAATTTTATAAGTAATGTACTCCTCTCAAACTGATAATGAATAGAGCGAACAGAATCTGAGATTTAATGTATGCATACTCTAAACGAGTCAGATGAATTACATTTAATTAGAGATACAAAAATACAAAGTATCATCCGCCAATGTCTTATGAAATTTGCTACACGCTCGTGATCTTTGACGTTCTTTTCATCTTCAGTCACTACGATAATTTGATAGGTGTTAAACTCATGTTACTGCAAAACTCTGACTTTTAGTCTTCAAATTAAAAATCTTTCTTTGAGAAAAATGTTTGCTTGGTTGAACAAAAATTAGCTTGTCCCATGTAACTTTTTATTGCTATAGAAGCAACAAACCTGTTTGATTGAGCCAACCTAATTATTTTGCTAAACCGCTTGCTTTATGCAACCGAAAAGTTTGGTACACTCAACAACATTTTTTTGTTGAAAAAACAAAATATTTTGTTTCTTGAACAAATATATTTTTCAGAATTAATCATATGCTTGTAGGTATGAGCAACCCGATTCTTTGATGAAAGTAACAAACGGTACTAAACAAATTTTTGTTGATCCAAAGAAATTGTTTTGTTTGAGGAACCATTTTTTAGCAATATCAATCAAATTTTGTAAAACGGAACAAAAACTGTCCAACAAAATTATGTTGCTACCGAAACATAATTTTGCTTTCAGTGTTCACTTTTAAAAGCTGCCACAAAGTTACTCGCAAATACCTTTTTAGGCCCTTTTTAAAGATAAAGTCACTTTTCAAAATAAATACATCACTTCAGTTACTTCTTTCAGTAAATTAGAACAGAGAACCCGGTAATATCTCTAGTTGATTGTTTTTTTTAATTCCTCTAAATTCTTTTGAATTTACCCTGAATTTTTGTAATTCGCCCTAAAGACTTTTAAATTCACCTCCAATTTTTATGGATTTTATGAGATTCTTTATATAATTCACTCTAATTTATCAGAACTCAATGTAATTTTTTGGATTTTAAAAGTTGGTTCCATTAATTTTAATTATTTTTTATTTATCTTGATTATGCATATATTTCATAGATTTTTGCAAATTCCTTTAAATTCATTCCAATTTTACTAAAAGCAGTGGAATATCTTGAATTAAAAATTGGTTTAAATAATTCTGGAATTCACCATAAATTTTTATTAATTTATCTTGAATTAGTTTAATTTCTCTTGAATTATTTAAAATTTTCTTGATTTTCGTAATTTAGAGTATATTTGGTTGAATTCACTTAAGTTCTTCTACATTCACTCGAATCAAATCAATTCATTTATTTTGTCTTAAATCATTACAAATTAAATAAAATATTTTAATAGTTTTTAATTGTTTTCTATTACCTAAATATTTTGAATATTTACTTTCATTTAATTCGATTTTCTTTTTTGATTTTCTTAACTCATATTCGTACACTTAAAATAAACTCTCAGTTCCCATTAACATGTCCTGAATTTTTTCAATCCTTTCGAACTGTTTGAAATTTTCTCGAATTTTTTAATTTACCCCGAATTTGCTTGAATTTACCTAAATTCTCTTACGTTCACGCGAATCTACTTAAATCGACTCAATTAATTGATTTTCTTTTTTTTAGTTTTTTTACATTCACTGTGAGGTCTCTTAAGCGCTAACACCACTCTAGAGGCCGAAAAAAGGCCTAATTTTGACAATTTATTCTAGGAATATGGGAAAAGGCATAGTATTTATATTAAGGTGGTATTTATATAAAATGGTGGCGCTACAGCAGATCTGCGGAAACAGATTTTTTTGAAGGTGCTCCGCGGGCACATCAATTCCTCGAAAACCGTGAGAGCTAGAACAAAAAACCAAAAATTTTCTAAAACTTTATTCCAGTTTTTGTAGAAACTGTGTACTTCTGAACAAAACGTATGAATTTTCGACTAAAAAAAGAGTAGTAAATTGTTAATAAA
>JAAAKG020104655.1:0-15726 GCA_010014905.2 Druon quercuslanigerum | reverse complement strand
TTTATAATGCAATCAAGTGATCTGGTGAGAGCTGTGTGCCACGACATATTGGACAAAGCCTGGTTGTTACCCCATCATTGACGGACTGGGTTGCAGTCAAGTGCACGATGGGGGGACCTACAGCTTAAGGTTGGTCCCGAACCACCAGAACCTCGGTAAAGGTACATAGAAAAATTTCCAGAGGTACCGGCTCAGGGATATTATTATTATTATTAATTAATTAATTTGGAGCAGGGAATTTCTTAAAGGAATAAAATTTCGATTTTCGAACAGGTCATTTCTTAAAAAATTATAATTTAGACTTTAGACTTTAGAATAATCAACTAACTATTGCACTTGGTGTCAGCTCAAGAACTGTCAACTGAGTTCGATGGTGCAGGTCAGAAATTTGGGATGGGAAAAACCCAGATTCAGGGCCGTCTTAAGACATTTTCAGGCCTGTGATTATCCATCTTAATTATACTACACTTTCTTATTAAATAAAGATACTTATGAATTAATGGATATTTGCGTCATCTTTACCTCAGCACTGGGCGCGTCAGTACTAAAGAATACGCCAGAAACAATCTAGTACTTTAAGATAATAATTCATCAACTTTTTATAATTTTTAATATTACCCAGCAGTGTACTGCTTTTCACTTTTGGTATTTTAAAATAATAATTGGATTCAGCCAAAATATACGGAACGTGCCTAATGAAAATAATTGTTCAAAGTAACTACACAGCCATTCGCGATTTCCTTGAACACCTACTAGGTGGCCTTGCAATAAGAAACCTGGCCAACCGGGTCTGGCACGACTCCGGGCCACGCAAATTAGCCCTACCAAGAAAATATCTGGCGATTTCTGCAGAGGTTCTGTTAAATTCGAGTGAATTTCAGAGAATTTAAGTGAGTTCCATAAAATACGGGCTAGCACAGAATGTCATTATTACGCCTGCCCTCTTAGTAGTACTAGATTCCGGGACTGATCAGTGCATGTGCCAGGGGAGGTGCCAGGACCTAATAACAGTACTGGGCCAGCACTAAGGATCCAGTGCAGAATACATCTATCATACTTGAGACATGCCAGTACTGTGCCAGCCGTGGCTGCCTGTACTGTGCAGCCACTATTGGCAAGTACTGTGCCTGCACTGGCTGCCAGTACCGAATACCGGTATGACAGTACTGCGCCAGTATCAGCCAGTATGGGCGCAGTACCGCGCTTGTTGTGGATTTATTATTTGGCTTCCCCTATTATCTTCACTCCTGCCATCTCGCTCCTCCCATACTCTTAAGTTCTACTTGAAAGCCCAAAGAATATGTGTGCATTTAAAATGATAAAAATGTCCATTAGATTGAAATAAATTATCCCTGATAAAAATAAAAATTAATTAAATGCATTTTCTGTGAATAATATGTTAAATAACCAGAAATATATTATTTAAAAATTTTCATTTCTTGTGAAAGTATTTTTGTCTATAATGTTTTTCTTTCAAACTTCAAAAGATAAAACGATCCTAATAAATGATAGCCTAATATTTTGGCAAAAAGATCATTTTCGTTCTTCAAGTGAGAACTAAGATTTTCTTGGACACATTCGAAAAGGTTAAGTTTTAGGAAATCTTTCGCAAAAAAATTAAGGTATTATTTATTAGAATTGTTTTTTTTTAATTTTCTAAGAAGTGCTACGACAAAAAATAATTAAATACACTTACAATCTCTAGCGGTTTATTTTCCCATTTAAAATAGAGAACTTCGCTTAACCTTCCTTTGTGGAAGATCAATATTTTTGATTTGCTATATTAATTTGTACTTTTTTCGATTTAAAATATTCTTCTAATATTAAGATTTTCTCACGCAGGTCCGTCTGTGATTCGGCAAATATAACAAGATCATCCACATACGCAATATTTATTATTTCATGATTATGAATAATAGAGATACCTCGAGCTCCATTAGCATAAAAGAGATCTTCGATATCATTCAAACATAAGGCAAAGAAGATAGGGCTGAGAATTTCCCCGTGCAAGACCACCTCTGTTATCTCAACTGTATCCGTCACACCATCTGCTGTTCGGACAGAAAGTACAGCCCTAGCATAAAGATTCTAATGAATTTAGAACTAATTCCAATATCAAAAAGCCTCTGCCATAACAGGGAGTCATTCACAGATGGAAAGACCCTTACGAAGTCAATAAAGAATGTGTAAACCTTTCTTCCTGGCCTACTAAAGTGAATTTGAGCAATAGAATTTATAATAAAATTATTGTCAGTACACCCCCTACCTCTTCTGAATCCAGACTGAAATTCGTGAAGAATACCCGCTATATCAATCCATTTAATGAGTTTCTCATATAATCCTTGCGTAAAGATTTTTGTGTTTGAGTTCAGGAGAGATATGGGTCTGTAGTTTAATGGGTCTTTTAAGTCACTCTTTTTATGTAACATTACAGTATGCGTATGGGTCCAGGAAGAAGGTACTTTCTCGTCTTCCAAAACTCTATTGAAAAGATTTTTTAATTACATTAGCCCATTATGGAGAAAATTCTTGAAAAATTCATTACATATACCATTTGGAACTGGCGATTTTCCTTCCTTACATTTAATTAGGCTAGTATTAATTTCCTCCAATGTAATCAAATTATTGATCAAAGAGAGGGTAGCTTGCATCACACATGGTTAATTCTAATATGACACGTGGAGAGGATAGGATCCTGTAAAAATCATACCATCCCAAGCGGTTTCTTAGTTTCAACCGTGTTGATATTCAGTAAAAAGTTCTCCAATGTGCCACCTTTCTTATCTGATGTTTCCAAAAACCGTTTTGGATTTGTTAGTGTTCTGTGTATCTTCAATCTGCTTGGGCTAATTTCATAAGCACTTGCTAACTGCATCCTTTCCAAGATGCTCTGGATTTCCTGATCGGTAACCTGTTTTTTATCTCTGTATAAGTCCGTACCCCTAATTGTGACAGATTCTTCTTTTTGATTTAGGGCATTCTTTACTTTTCTGAGCGATTTAATTATTAACCTTTCCTCCACTGGGATGTCATTCGAGACGGCCAGGTTGTATTTCCTGAATTCTTCGACTTTCTCAAAAATTACATTATTTAAATTTCTTGTGTGAAATGCAAAGTGGGACAAATCTAGAGCTCTGTTAAATAAATTCTTATTTACTGCAATTTTGTTTTGAAAAGGATGAGCAGAAAAGAAATCACTTTTATGTCCAAAACACTGATTCTATTAATCTGCTCTATTTCATGAGTAAATTGAAGTTTTGGATGAAAACTATTAAAAGCATGAATAACCATCTGCAACTTTTCGAGAGGAACACAGAATAAGGTATCGTCGACATACCGTAAATAAAAAGGCAAAATAAAATCTTATTTCTTAAAAACAAAAACCTCTAAACCTTCCAATACTATTTCTGCTAAAATCGGAGAAATGACTGAACCTATGGGAGAACCAAACTTCTGCCTATAAAAAGATCCATTAAATTTGAAATAAGTTGAGTTCATGATAAAAACTACCCCTGCTATAAAATCTTTTTGACATAACCGAGTACGTGTTTTTATATTATCCCATCTATTTAAAATTTCCTGTTTAACTAAATCAAGGGGTATACTCGAAAACATTGCAATAACATTTAACAAATCATTACATAATCATCCGGAAATGTTTTTTGAATAATAAATTTTTGAAATTCCCATCTATTTTTTGCATTATATTTTGAAGATGTGATAGAGTCTGCGAGAAACAAAATAAAATTTTGTTCTTAAAATTTAGTGGTAGTATTAATAGTTAAAATAACTATTCTTCAGGGATAGCCATATTTGTGAATCTTTCTCAAACCATAACATCTGGAAAAAACTGTGTCTTTAGTATTAATATCAGTCCATCTTATATCCTTTCCTAGAAGTCCTTTCTTTCTTCAATTGTCAAGCATCTTAAAAGTGTCTCTTTTTAACTTTTTTAACGGATCTTCATGTAGTAATTGAAAACTATCATTATTAAAAAGCAAATTCTCCATATCCCTAACATAATCTGATTTTTCTATGCAAAGAGTAATACTGCCTTTATCAGCACTCATGCAAACTATATCAGGGTTGTTGCCAAGAAATTCTTTCGTTATCATTATGAATTTAGTTGACAGAGCTCTAGGTTTGTCCCACTTTTCATTTCACGCAAGAAAGAATATTGTTAAGAATAACCCTTTTCTGAATCATTTCCCAAAAATGTTAATTGAGACACATATTGCAATTTGAATTCAACAAATAAAAAAAACAGAGTAATACTTTGTGCACAGATAATCAGAAAGAGTTAAAAGAATCTAGTTCATTTAATACTTTCGTCCTTCTGTTTTTTGGTCAAATTTCTAAAACTATTGAACTTATGTTAATAAAGTTCAAAATGCATACTATTTTCCGTATGCCATTTAAAATGGATCCAGTGATTTATTTTTGTAAAGTTCCTTCAGATAGATTTGAAAAAGGTTGCGTTGTCTACAAGATCACTTGCAGGATCTGTAAGATGAATTACGTGAGACAGACTGGCAGATTTCCTAATACTAGGATAGAGAATCCAAAAGGTGATGTTTATCATGACTTTGACTGAAATAATTTTAAAATTTTGCATAGTGAAAGTAATGAGAGAAATAGAGAATTCATGGAAATGCTTTATATTAAAGAACAAAAAAAGTTATCTAATAATATAAGAAACGATGTGGATAAATTAAAAAAAGTTATGTTAATATGATTGATTACATTTAACGGCGAGGATTCATGAATTTTGTTTTTCTTTTACTTTCTTTATTTCGGATTCATTCATGGCCCTCATTCTTTTGTCAGGTATCAAAGAGAGAACACCTGTTCTTTGGTGCTATTTTTTTATTTATCTTGCCTTGATAAGGGTACTTTATGGGTACCGAAACGTTGGTAATATAATTTTATTTTTCATTTTCAATTTTCTTTTAATGTGATTTGATAATAATAAAAATAAAAAAGACGAAAGAACGAAAAAGAGAAGTAAGGGGATGTGGTTGGTTGTCTTCTCATTTTTCTTTCCTCTTTATTATTTTTGTCTAAAATTTTTGTTTTTACAAAATTTTTTTCAGATTCGATTGGAGCATTTTTCGTTTGTTCTTTGTGGTACAAATTTGGTCTTTGGATTATTGTTTTTTTAAAGGGGTTTTCACAAATTTGATGACTGGGCGTCAAATAAGATTTTTAATTTGGATTTTAATCTAATAAAACTTCTTAAATTTTTAAAGCTAAATTTTCAATTTGAAAAACTAATTTTCCACCAAAAAACATTAAATTTTTAACTAGAAGTGATACATTTTCAACTGTAATGATGAATCTTTAACTGGACTATATTTAATTTAAAACAAAAAGATGAATTTTTAACAAGAGAATTTACCTTTCTACAAAGTAGTTCTATTTTAACCAAAGATGCATCTTTTTGGTTGAAAATAAAACTACTAAGAGATGAATTTGAAAACAAGAATATCAACTTTCAAAGAAGAATAACTTTCTACCAAAAAAAACTATTTTCCAACAAAGCTCATGATTTTTGAAAGACTCGTGTAGGAATATAATCAGGGATCCGGCTGGGTCCCGGATGAATAGCCCAGGATTAATCCGGGCGCTGGTCGGGGAACCGCCCGCCAACCGGCTAAAAACGTCATGGTAAACTGGTCGGATCCCGGCTTCAATACCGGCCGGGATCCGGACGGGTAATCCGGCCACAAAGCGGTTAAAAAACGCTGCTTGAGGCGAGAAATTGGTAACTTGTTTTGCCTTTTAAGGCTTATCGTCAAGAATTCGGTAAACTTCAAAAGTTATATCAAGTTAACCTATTCTGACAAGAAACTTAAAGTAGAATTTTTATCCCTGGTGATAGAATCTCGCAGCAATTTGGGAACCACGTGGTGATTTAAGGGAAATATGCATACACAGCACAGTTTATTTTAATTGAAAATAATAATTATTCGCGCAATAAGTAAGGTTTTCAAAGTAATTACTGAATTAAGGTTGATTTTAATTGCGTGTCTCGATTTTATTTGCCAACTTCGAGGAGATGACGCGACGTGAGTGCAAAGAGCTTCCTCGTTCCAGGTGCGAACTGAAAATTACTAAGTATGTATGCAGACACCAGATGCAGTAGGCGCTATATATATGGCGGTAAGTTTGAAGGTGTACAGACTAAACATTGTCTGAAAGTATAGCTGTTTACAAAAATTGTAACACTTCTGATGTTGCACTTGGCAGAATCGTTAACAGTTTTATTTAAGAAGTTAAACTATTCGAAAAAGTTTAATTTTTTTTAATTTAAAAAAGCTCATTTCTGTTTCACTGATCTAATAAATCTTTGAAATTATACTGTTTAAATAATAATTCAGCTAGCATCCATAATTACGTCTTTCATAATGTCACGATTCTTAAAAAATGTCTAATTCCTAAAAAAAACATTAACCTGACTAATGCCCGGCCGGCTCCCGACAACGGGATATAACCAGGGTTGGCCAATAACCGGCCGACTGCACACTACTACTGAAATTTTGAAACAAAAAAAAAGAATTTTTAAACAAGACAAATTTTTATCCAAATTAGCGAATTTATAACAAGCAAAGATCAATTTTCAACCAAAAATGTACGTTCAAATTTTAGGTTGAAGAAATTAATTTTCAACCATAATGATTTTTTTTCCTTAAAGGCAAATTATTCACCAAGTACATACATTTTCAAACGACTATTTTCATTTCTGAAAAAAAGAAATAAAAATTATGATTTTATTAGAGTAAACTAAGATAATCTGGAAAATCTGTGACTATAGATAAAGTAAACATCACTTTTCTAAATTGACCAAAATGATTAAAATATAGAGAAAACTTTAATTTTACTGCGGTTAGAAGTAGTAAGTTTCCGTTTTTTATTTAAATTCCCAGGCAATAAAGTTTCCAATTTCCCGGTAAAGTCTCCACCTTTATTCCATTTATAAAACTGAAAAAATTCAAATTAAAGTGTAATCAATTCATAATAATTAGAAAAAAAGTTAAAAATTCCATTGATTTCAGTAAAATTAATTTAAAAAGGAATTTAAGAAAAATGAGAAGAATTCAGTTATTATAAACTAAAACTAAAGAAAGAAAGAAATTCAGGAAAACTTTATAGGATATTTAAAAGAATTTAATGAAAAGCAAAAGTTGAATATAGTAGAATTGAGTAATTTAGAAGAATTCAGACGAATTAGCCAAATTCAGGAAAAGAACATTAAAGTAGAAAGTAGAAAAACATTTTTAATAATGAAAATTAGTCCAATTAATTTCAAAATGCACGTATAGTATAATAATGCGGCACTTTTATTGAAGCCTATATAAACTTTGTGATTTTCAAAAAAATTGTATCGAAAACTTTTTTTCAAAAATTTACAGTCATAATTTTTACGAGAAAATATGTTGTTGTTTTTATTGACGCCTAAAACGCGATGGGAAAACAATTTTTTTTCGGAAATTCTTTTTTTTTTAATTTGCATTCGAAATTGTTACAATAAGAAATTTATTTGTTTTTATTGCAGCATGCAACGCTTTTGGGACACACATTAATCGAATTTTTTTTTTTAACTTTGAAATAATCCTGTGAAGTTTCTGAAATTGTATCACTGATAAACAATTTGTAAGCAAGGCTAGAGAAACATTTACATTAATTAAAGCATTAACTTTTATATAATTACAAGAAGCTGAACTTATCCAACCGATACATAAACTTAATACAACTCATCGATTGTGTGCAGCTATTTCAACACTCCCAAAATATCCTGCGAATGGTTAGGAACTGAACGAGAACCCTTCGTGGGTAGATACACGGAGAAAAAAGTTCAGTGGCTCCCACCCTAGCAAGGGTTAGAGCTACTAAACGGAATAGTAAATTATGGACGGGCCACTACGACAGTAGAATCTACTGCACGCGTGTTGAGCCGATTCCACTAGTCGCTGAAGAGTAGCTTCTACTACGCACGCAGTCAAACGTACGATGCCTGTTCAGTAGAACATACTGAAGAAGAGTGCGTTCTTCTGAAATAGAATGGTACTTGAGACTGCGTGCGCAGTAGATGTTCCTCTTCAAGGATTAGTAAGATCGCGTTTAAAATTATAAACAAGAATCCTTAAAAAAATATAATTGCACATAATACATGATTTTTTTCAAGATATGCACGCATCTACTTATGAATAATTGGTACATCGTAATTTTTAACGCTTAAATAACAATTAAAATTTCGCACGCAACGGGGGGGGGGGGTTTCGAACGCATAACCTAACGCAGGCTAATAAACGAGCCTAACCATTCGCCTATCGAGACTAGTTGTCAGCAGCTTGAAAAACCAGGAATGGATTCTTCAGCATATACAAATTAGAATTATATGGTCTGAACATTTAGCGGATCAGAGAGGTTAAGTTGATAGTTTAACTCAGGAGCGTCAGAGGCCTATACAGTTGATTTTACTGTTCAGTAGAATCAACAGAGCGCTGTTTAGTGTTTCTGAACCAACGAGTAGTTGCTATTACCATAAATCAGCTTACTAAACGCGAGTTGTAGTATATACTCTAACAGTGCTCTCCGTGTAGGAATAATTTTATCGAAATAGTTGGAGTAAGAAAAAGACAAGGCAGTGTATAGATGTCCGGTGCCGGGATCTAGGTTGGTATCCGGTACATTTCTCTGATTGGATACGCGACAGTAGATACGCGACGATTAGTAGGGCCCCGTCTAGACCCTTTCTATTACCTGATAAATATTTAATTGAGTTAAATATTTCATTGATATGACAAAAAAGTATTTAAAAAATAAATATTATTTGATAAATAAATTTTCTAACGCTACGGAGTATCGAACACCTGCATTTATACCTAAATCTATCGCTAGCAGTCTGGAGTCTTAACTATTACGCTAAACCTTCGAGTTGATAGTCGAAGAAAAAGCCATACTTATAACAAACTAGTTCTACACGGCAATTATTGTCTTTATCTACCGATCTTAAATAAACTGCTGCACCGTAAGCTCTTTGGCTTGCATCAGCAAAGCCATGTAGTTGCCAGTTTACTGCACCTGACAAAATTATTTTTTGCGAAACTTTGAACTTTTCAGTGGCACTCAATTCATTTTTAAAATGGAGCCACATGTAACTTAACGCTTGGGGAATTGTTTCATCCCAGTCCATTATAAATTTCCATAAATCTTGCATGATTAACTTTGCAACTACAGTGACTGGATCTAAATGCCCTAAAGGATCGAACAGTTCAGCTATTTGGGATAAAATGCCGCGTTTAGTAGTACTATTTTTGATTAATGATGGACCGATCAAATAACTTATGGAATCGGTTTCCGCGTTATAATTAATTCCTAGTAATTTTTTGAATTGATCATCAAGTAAACTACCATTTTTTCATGATTAGTATCTGCTTTGTTTGATTCATCACTCGAATTTGATTGACTTTACAAGCTTGGCTCATTTAAAGTCCATTTGTGTAATTCAAAACCTCCAAGTTCAAGCAACTTTTCCAATTGTTCTTTAAGTTCTACGGCTGCTTCAATTGAGCTTGTGCCTGTCAGTAAATCATCTCCATAAAAATCGTTTTTTAAACATTGCGACGCTTGCGGGTACCTGCCTAGCATTTGTTCTTAACTATCATTGCGCCATAGGATTTTTTGATATTTTACATAATCTTCGTGAACTTGAATACATCGAAACATTTTGTGCAAATCGCCTGCAAGCACAACATCGTGTGTGCGAAATTGCAAGACTAAAGTCATCAATTTATCTTGACCCGTTGGCCCGACTAATAAAGTATCATTGAGAGATATGCCTGAATTTTGCGACCCGTCGAATACAATTCGTTTTAATCGTGTGGCTTCATTATCGCGTTTAGTAACATCAAGATGTGGTATGTAATATCCTTGATCGCGCGCATTTGTATTAGTAATCTCGCGCAAGTGACCGAGATCTCGATATCTGCGTAATTCGCTCGTGTATGCTTCTTTTAAGGAAGGGTGACTGATCTTCATCATCAAAATAATTTAGTATAGTATTGTGCTTTTTATTGCAATTTGGAACTCTACAACTTGAAAATTTACATTTGAAAGTGCAATGATTGTCACGCACGCAGTTCAAACACAACCCTTTATCGTACGCGGCTTTCGATCTCTCACGCGGTTGAGTAATTTTCAATAAATTTTCAATAAAATGGCTACAGAAAGTGCACGATCCTTTATTTTTAGTGCTGACTAACGTTTGAGGAGCATTAGGCGAAGCTTTTTTACCTGCATTATTAGGAACTTATGAAGGCTCGTCATTGCAATCTCCTCTTTCTTTTTTCTTTAAAAATGCTGCAAGGTCAGTAAATTTAGGTTTCGCCTTATCTTCCAAAGTCTCTTCGCAAGCTTTACGTATGTATTTATCTAGTTTACCGCTGACCTAATATACTATAATCGAGTCCCTATTATCTACAGGCTCCTTGACAGCTTTTAAAGCGTTGACATGCATTTGCGCCTTTTATTTGAGTGCACGAATTTTTGTACCCGAGCTTTTTTGCATTGCCATAAATCCCAGGCTACCTTATAATTTTCTTCCGACGCATCGAGATCTTCAATGATATCTTTTAATTCTCCGGGAAGGGCTTGCTTTAGTCTGTTTTGTCGTCAGCATGCAGTCGTTTTTGTCAACCAAGTTAGTAAATGAGTCGCGAAAACTGTGCCACTCGCGCGGATATCATCGGACCTAGAGGCACTATTAGTTGACGGAGCAGTGAGAGCATTTGAGGTAGAAAGAGTTGGTGGCGTTGACAAACCACCGATTGCTTGTAGTCGTTTTTTTATCAAGTTACAACATTTATAATAATTTCACTCAAACTCTTCTTTTTCGTTTTGCTGGAGCTCAATCTGTTCATTATCATCCTTGTCAGCAGTTGGAGACCCAATCTCAATTTGCAACTGAATATTTTCAAAATTCTTAAAGAGTTCTTCTAACTTTGTTAAACGACTCTCGCAATCAAAGGCTTCAGCTTCAGGATTTCTAGAAAAATAGTTTATCAAACGAGTAACACTTGCTTTAATACTACCGCGCGTGTGATTGAGCGTTTTAAATTTATCATTAATTTGTATTTACGATTGAAGTAGAACCCGAACAAAGGAATAACGTTTAGGAATAATTAGAAAGGAGGCGATTTTCTAGCTTACCTGCTTTGTAATTCGACGTTCATGACGTTCCTCTGCTAATGAGTGATTGATGAGCGGCCGGTGGCTGCTTTCTTCTTCTAGATGTCCACGAGACTGCGGCGCTTGACCGACGGCTGCTCTCCTGCTGCAGAATGTCCGTTCGGTTGTAGTTTGACGGTGGCAATGTTTCGCCGGTTGCTTATTTCGTCCGGATGACTGCTTCGCGCCGTTGTATCGTTGATTTGTAATATTTACCAACTATTTATCTGCAGTTGTAGATGGATGATGCGTTGAATAGCGACACTTGAGGTTGCTTGATTGTTGACTAATATGCTTAAGTCTCACAAACTAATTCTCAACAGTCAATCACTTCACTTGACACTTGAGTTTATTTTGCTATTGTTCACTGGTTAATAAATTCACAACACAATCCGGCTCGAAGGACCATGTTTTGACTTGCAGAAAATGTCTTTCAATGAAGAGGCTACCTTTCTTCTATTCCGCACAGCATGTTAACGTTAATGACGAACGGGCAAGGTAACGAATAAATAAATAAAGCACTTGTAGGTTCTACCAGCCGTCTTGACTGTAGCTACTCGTACAACACCGTCGTCTCCTGGATGAACTGCAATCACACGACCTAGGCTCCAGTGCATAGGTGGAAGATCATCTTCTTTTATGGTAACTAACGTGCCGAACTTAATTTGATTTCCATTGCTAGAGTGCCATTTGCTACGAGTGCGTATCTCGTTGAGGTACTCTTTGTGCCATCTGCGCCAAAGGTGTTGCAACAACGACAGACGATTGTCTGGCACATCCAAATAGTCATGCTCGGGTATACTTGCTAGAGTCTCTCCGACTAGGAAAGGCCCGGGAGTCAAGGCCGTCAAGTCATTTGGGTCAGAGGAAACAGGAGTAAGCGGGTTGAATTCAAAATGGATTCTACTTCAATTATACAGGTGTTGAATTGCTCATAAGTAAAAAGTGTTTTTCCTACCGTCCTATAAAAGTGGCGTTTAAAAGATTTTACAGCGGCATTCCATAGGCCGCCAAAGTGGGGCGAGCTCGCTGGAGAAAAATGCCAAATGATACCTTTGAATGTGAGATTCCGTTTATTTTTATTCTTATTTTTGAACTCAAAGAGTTCAAGGCGGGGAGTATGTTTCGTCCTCGAATTGATCACGTTCTGGTCTAGACAACAGACATTCTTTTTACCTCAATAAATAATAATAAATGTAATCGCTCAACTACGAGGATGGTAAGACAAAGAATATGTTAAACATGTGCGTGGGGCTTATCGGTGTTTAGCCCTTTACGACAGTTTAGCAAACTCTGCACCGCTCTGATTTATGACAATTGTAAATAAAAGGTCGTCCAGCTCTTCTCAAGGACCAGATGCACTCTACGGACCGCTACCCTTTTCAATCGTGCATTTATTGTTTTGCAACCGCCCTCACTATTCACTTAAACTAATGAAGTGCGACCTTCCAAAATTTGTAAACCCCAGCGAACTATTCTGCCGGTCTGCTGCGACAGACAAAATCAGATTCTCGAAAATCGCCAAGAGAGCAACAGCCTCGCTCTCTCGCCTATCTATACATTCGGATACCGCGACGCTTATATTTTCCAATCACTTCTGTTCACTTAATTCACCTTCCTTTTACTTCATTAAACAGAGTAAAGTTTAATTGTGCTGTATTTATTTATTCATTACCTTACCTGTTCGTCATTAAAGTTAACGTGCGGCCCGGAATAGAAGAAATGTAGCCTTTTCATTAAAACACATTTTCCGCAAGTCAAAACATAATTTATGATTAATTATTCCAGATTTCTTTCATATTCAAATGTCAAAGGTTTTGCTTGACTTTGATACCATTTCTGTCCGAAAAAAGAACAAAGCAAAATCAAGCCTGTTTAACATACAGTTTGATTTCATTCTATTTAAAAAAAACAATGTTGCATGCGCGTTCAAATTTTCATGCAAAATTTCGAAGAAACTACTGCTCACCTCTATTTCAAATCGGTCGTAATCAATACGTCAGAATATGGTAAAAGGGCGCAATTATTAAAAATAATTATATTTCGGCATTTTTTTGTTTCCGGCCAATCATTAAAAGCCAGTACTGCCATAGTATTGGCCCAGTACTGAGTCTTAAGACGTGGCCGTAGTGTGATTTACCGCGATTCTACTGGGAGCTGGTGTCATTTTTATAGATGGCAGATGCTCCCACACTGCTCAATATGTTTGCAATTTTAAAATATATTTAATATACATTTGTATATTAAATCTAAAACCTCGGTATACCAGATCGTCATAATAAATTTCATATACCGCATATTGATAATACAAAAAATGTATTTAAAAAATGAATATTTCATATAATTCTTCACAATATGCATAAACTATACATTACATTTCTGCCTAGGTTAGTTATAAAACATAATATTTTCTCCTAGATGAATATAACTTACACTGAGTTTTGAGAGAAGGAGAAGAAGTTCAATTGAGCAAACAATTAAGAAACCTAAAACCTGTACTTACGCAAAAATTCTAACATTCACAGCAAATTTTAGAAAAAATTCCACCCTTGCGTTGCACTTTAATTATAAGTAAGAATTTAATAGAAAAATTTAAGGTTATTGTTTGTCCTCATGTGTTTGGTTCAAATACAGTTTTGGTTTGTTTAAATAAATCTCTTGTTTAAATTAAAAAAAGTTCTTATTTACATTGAATATATTTTTTTAAATAATTATAGATTATGTTCATGTGAACATGTGCACAAATTGCCTAATTTATTCCTGATTTCTGATATGGCCCCGATCGGGTTTAACACATTGTGGCTGTAGCATGGCTCCTCTTGTGGTTCGAATCGGAACCACATATCGGGATAATACCGGTTGTAAATTGCATCACCATCTACTGCGCCACCCGCAAGATGTCCGATGTTTTATGTTATATTACAAACAATACGGATCGATTTTTAGTGTAATATGCTTTAAAAAATAATAAAAATATTATGGCATAATTCCCAAAAGAAAAGGTACTTTACGGGTACGGAAACAAAGGTCCATTGCTGCCATTCCCTACTTACGGAATGAAGTTGAACGTAAGTAGATTTATTATCACAATATCTTTTTAATATGTTCATATTTAAATTAGAAAATTGACGCGCTCATCTCGAATGTCTTTGATTATTATTCCTTTCGATTGTTTGGAAAAGAAGGCAACTTTATAAAAGAGTTAGGCAGCCACGCGCAGTTATGTGCTCCATTTGTTTAAGTATATGTTAATTAATTATGCTAATAATTCTTTAAAGTGCAGCCAGATACCCGAAAATAAGTTTGAAATGAACCTATAAGTAAAATAAAGCATTTCAACAACAGTGAATCATTCGTAAAAACGACCAAATTGGTACTTTCTCTCTTTTAAATTGCTGACAGTGCAATCGATAAATTTCAGTAACTTGAACAAATTTTTGTTTTGCTTTTTGCACAAATAACGCTTGGGTATTTCCCGAGCCGAATATGGAATATGGTCCTCTCCTTTGGACGGCCATCTCAATCTTTGGAAATTACAAAAAAGGTTTCAATGTTGCTTAAACTTCCGTGGTTTTATATATAACACAAGGAACAGATAAAAAAATTATGTACATGGGCATTAGTATTTAAGTTAAGATTAAAGTAGTACGAGCACGTAAAGAACATTTTTTAGAAAAAAATGTTCAATTATACTTTTAATAAACGTAAGATTATTGAAGATGTTAGAAGTTGGCAGGAAATGGTTGGTATTAATAAAAAAAATGTTTAATAACCGGATATATTTTATCAAACAAATTTCATCCCTCATAAAAAAATTTCTTGTCATAGAACTTCTTAACAAATTAAAAAAAATAAAATGCTAATAAATGATAGCTTAATATTTTGGCGAAAAGATTCCCTACAACTTGAAATTTAATAATGTGTCCAAAAAAATTTCAGTTGTCACTTTAATAACGAAAATTGTTGGAAACTGACTTATAATTTACGACTTATTAACATTTTTCTGTTGAAAAATTTAATTTTGCGTCGATTGTTTTACGTCTTAAAAAATTCAGAAAGGTAGTGGTATATAATCTTTTTGCTATAAAATGAAGCTATCATTTATTAGGTTCGCTCTGTTTTTTTTAATTTGCTAAGAAGCAATATAGAAATAAATACATTCAAAAGAAATGAAAATTTTGTAGTATTATATTTCTGGTTATTTAACATATTATTGCAACCAATTAGATGCAGAATTCGACGCATGCGCAGTTGAGTGATGAACTCTCGCTGGGAGCACTGCTCAATTTGTATTTTCATTCTACCACTTAATTCCAAAATTAATCAAGTGGGACGGTGGACGTGGGGGCTAAAGCGCAAACTTTGGACCCACTCTGTCGGCTTGCGGGTTCGATTCCCGCCTCGCACTCTGGAAGAGCCGCGGTGGCCCATGCGGTGAACACTAGCCTAGCAAGGGAGTTGTTCATCTCCGGAAAGTCGTGGGACCGGTACCTCTAG
>JAAAKG020104644.1:0-15727 GCA_010014905.2 Druon quercuslanigerum | reverse complement strand
TGTTTGATGTAGTGGGGGAACTCACTTAACGCGAATCCCAGTCCCAGCCTCTCGCGATAAGTGGGAGGCTACTGTACATTATAGGACTCAAAACGCAGCCCTTGGAAAGGCCCATTGTGCTTAGTCTAGATCAAACCAATCGGCTATTAATATTAAAATCAATTTTCTTGCATGAAGTAGAATTGTAGAAAAATTTAGCTATATTTTTAGGTACACCTATATCTCCAAGATCTTCTCTAAAATTTGATGGATTACGCTGTTAAAGGCCCCTGTTAGGTTTATTGTAAATTAGTTTTTCCATTAACAAGAATAAACAGGAGGCTTAGGATATCGGTTTTAATTTGCCTGATGTTGACTTGAGAATGTAAAATACTAAAAAGGTGTTCCAGGAAGGTGGAAAGGAGCCAGACAATATGATGCCTTATGAAGTTTTTTAAGAATGGTATTGGCTTCAGAATGAAACGGTTTAGTATAATTGGGCAAAATATATTCAGAAAGATATTAAGAGCGGGCGAAAAATAAAATTAATACGCTATTGACTAACTGACAAATTCCGGGCTGAAAGAGTTATATAGATCACATGTAACATTACGAGAAACAGAAACGGTTGCGTGCGCAACCACTGATAAGGAGGGACATACGAGTCGGCGAGACTAGGACCTCTCGCAATTACCAAGGATCGAGGAGATCGTCAGTCGGTGCCAGGCATTAGAAACGAAGCGTCGTTTGGCTCTCGACTCCTCGCGAACTCTCGCTGAGTTCGTCAGGACGGAAGCTTATCAAGCTCATCTTCGGTTAGAAAGGAAGAAGAACACAAGGGTAAGACCAACTAAGGAGCACACCAGATTTAAAATTAAATAATTCATTAAATAAACTTTTGTTGGGCTTCCTTATTTTCCGGGTCTGTTAGAGTTGCAATCTAGGGCTGTACTGCAGAGTTCCTCGCTCATTCCTAAGCGACCCATTATCTTGGGATCTCAGGAATGCCAGTGATCCAGCCTTAGTATTTGGTAATTCAATAAGAGCAAAGGATGAATAAGTGATATAGTGAGAAGGATTCAGGCTGGTGACATATCGGTAAATTTTCCGACACACATTGTAAGCGCGACCCGTCAAGGTACAGGAACGCATATAATGAGTCGTAATAATCTCTATTACTAACTAAAACATCAGAAAGCTTGCTGACATACATTGCATGCGCGACTTGCTTTGGTTCAGGAACACATGCAATGAGTCTTAAGTATAAATATTAATAACAAAGAAGAAAAAAATAACTGAGATGGTCACCTCTTGAGTTTTATTTCCCTTAGTAACTTTGCCGAAGAAATCTACAATCTTAAGGAAATCACAGAATTCCCAAGATGGAATGTAGTTAAGTTTAAGCCCGGTAAAAGATAGCTATTGCTCCTAATAACGAGAATTAATAATGAGCAACTAGAGGTTGACCCCAAAATTGATTTTCGTTATCAAAAAAAAAAAAATTAAAATCAGCTAGGAAAGCGAAACCGATTTCGGTATGCAGATATTGCACCGAATGACGTATCACTTTTTCTTATTATTGTAATGATCTCCTCAGTTTGTCATGGAAGGGGCAAGAAATTGTGAGGCTAATTTAAGTTAGATCGCAGAAGATACATGACCGTAGATCACTTAACGATTTAACCAATAGGGATGGTAGCAATTTGGTTCTCGCTTTTGGGATCCCACTTTCCTGTTTTCTTTCAATGAAAAGTTAAATTTTGAGAGTTTCTTTTATAAAACGCGTAAAATATGAATACTAAGTTTATAGACGCTCGCTTGGACACTGGATTTAAAGACAACTACATTTCAAGGGCATTTTTTTGCCAGAATTATTTCCAAATCAAAGGGCTCAGAACTGAGAGAACTGAATTACAATTCAATGCAAATTGGGAACCACAGCTCACTGATAAAGTTTTTTTTCTCCTTGTGGTTGACAATAAAGTCATACATTTCAGGTTTATTGTCCTTTCGGAATTGGTACCGACGTGTATACTCGGTACCAATTTCCTGGCAAGGATAAATTAAAAATCGAGTGATCCACTAGACCATGTATAATTATCATGTGTGGAAAGCCCGAAACAGTTTTATTCAAGAATAATAAAAAGCTTAGATTTGAGGGGTTGAAACACACATAGTCTCAGAATCCAGGAGTCAAAACAATTTTAAGAGTCTATTTATTTCTCACAGAGAAAAGTGAAATTATGTAACAAGCTGAAATGGTAATGGAAGATTTAGAAGTTTTTGCTTTTAAGAAATTAGATTTTATTTTGCCTTTTTATTTCCGGTATGTTGACGATACCTTATTGTGTGTTCCTCTGCAAAAGTTACAGATGGTTATTGATGCTTTTAATGGTTTTCATTAACTTCAATTTACTCATGAAATAGAGCAGAATAATAGAATCAGTTTGTTGGACAAAGAAGTAATTAAGGGTTGGGATGGTAGTATTTTTACCAATTGCTATAGGAAAATTACATATTCAGGCAGGATTAAATTTTTTTTTGCTCATCCTTTTCAAAACAAAATTGCAGTAATTAAGAATTTGGTTGACAGAGCTCTAGGTTTGTCCCATTTTTTATTTCACAAAAGAAATGATTGTTAGGAATATCCTTTTTCTAAATCATTACCCGCAGAAGTTAATTGAAAAGCATATTGCAATTAAAATTCAACAAATAAGAAACAAACAAAGTAATAATTTCCCTGCAGATTATCAAAGAGAGTTAACGGAATATAGTTCATTTAACACTTTTGTTCTTCCTTTTTTTGGTCAAATTTCTAGAACTATTGAACTTATATTAAACAAGTTTAAAATTCATACTATTTTTCTTATACTATTTAAAATGGATTCAGTGATTAATTTTTGTAACAGTGATGTTCGGCTGGGACGCTGTTATAAAAGCGTTCTTGCCAGGCATGCGAGGGAAATTGTTGATGTTTATCATGAGTTTGATTGGGATAATGTGAAAATTTTGCATAGTGAGAGTAATGAGAGGAAGAGAGAGAATTCATGGAAATGCTTTATATTAAAATACAAAAAGGGTTATTTTTTAATTTAAAAACTGATTTAGATAAATTAAACAAAAGTTATGCTAATATGATTAATTACATTTAACAGCGATATTCCATGAATCTTTTTTTTTTCTTTTGCTTTCTCTATTCTGAATTTATTTATGACGGATACTTCTAGACTGTTTACAGATATTGACCTACTGACCCTCATTCGATAGTCAGGTATCAGAGAGAGAACACCTGTTCTCTTGCGCTACTGTTTATATTTTCCATGCCTTGATAAGGGTGCTGTATGAGTGCCAAAACGTTGGTAATGTATTTTAATTAATTTTTTTATTTTTTATGTTTTATTTTCAATGGTATTTTTTTTGTGATTGGATAATATTAATAATAAAAAGACGAAAAAGGAAAAAAAGGAAGGGTAAGTGTTTGGTTGCCTTCTCATTTTTCTTTCCTCTTTTTTATTTTTGTCTGAAATTTTTGTTTTTAACAAGAATTTTTTTAGATTGCAATTGGAAAAAGTCTTTTTTGTGTTCGGTGTAGTCCAAATTTGCAGATTTCAGATTCAGATTCCAGAAGTTAATTCTGCCATTTCCCTGTCTTTATCAGGCTTCAATGACTTTCTGAATATTTTCTGTTTTCAGTTCAGTTAACAAGAAATTATCAAAATACTTTTTCTCAACACAAATCCGAAAAATATATAATTATAAAATTGTGTCACTCGTAAAAGAAAATCATTATGGTAAGTAATAATAATTATTAATAAATCAAAAAAATAATAATCCCCACCTATCCCCATTTAATGCTGAGCCAATAATCTTACATTATGTGTAACTAAAATTCATAAATCAAGAATAAATTATCCGATAAATCATTAATTCTCTTTGTTATACTTTACACACGTACTGAGTACTTATCTCGTGACTTCTGACGTCACTAAACTGCCGCGCAAAACCACGAAACCGGTAAATACATTCAGGGTCAATGTAACTTATATAACTTTTTAAAATTAAAAAAATTAGTTACAGATAAAATTTAATTATTTTACTGACAGCAGTTACAAACAAATTCTTTTGCAATTTTCCTGCAGTCATTTAAATTAAGCATGTATGTATATAACATATTTTAATAAACAAAATAGACTTAAGTGAAAATAAGGTTGACCGAATTTCTCAGATTAATCGATGTTGGAAAGCTGGTTAGTTTTATCTTGGTTTGCTGCTGGTCCTACTGGTACCTTTTCCTGTTGTCCAGATTCTTTATCATTCTTAACTTTTTTATCCTGTTCAGATTTTTTAGGCTCATACATGTTTTTAAGAAGCTCTATCTGCCATTCATGCTCCCTTTTTTTCTCAGCTTCTCTAGCTTTTTTAAGCTGACGATATTGTTTAATTTCTTCCAATGATACAAGCTTAGAATTAGATTGGTCACCACAAAAACCAGAACCAATATAACAAGGGCCAATTCTCTGCTTAGTATCACCAACTATTAAATCTTTTGACGAAGATAGCTCTATAACAAGAAATCAGAGAATAGCGGATTAATATCTAGTTTTTTATTATTATATTATGTATTATTTAATAATTTAAAAAATAAATAAATTAGTGCAAAATAAATAGTAAAATGCGTTACATGTTTCAAGGAAACAAATGAAATAAGAAATTTCAAAGTCGCTAACGCTATATATCTGGCACCTTTGCTGTTCTTAAAACTAAAATAAATCTAATGTGTTTTCAAGGTTGATTTTGCTGAATCAGTTAAAGATTTTATCAAAAGATGCTTTAAATAAATTTCGTAATAGTTTTTAGAAACTGCATTTCATCAATAGGGAAGTGCAGTTGCTCTTTGACACACAATCATAAAAGCTGAGAATGTAATAACTATAACAAATTTGTAGCTCTTTTGTGGATGGACAACTTTAGCCTATCAATTTTTGTCGTACATTTTGTCGTCTCTCCACAAATTTTTTCATTGGTATTTTGTACTGTCATTTTTTATTTTTTAAACCAAAACTACGCGTTGTATCAAAATGTTATTTAAAAAAAAATATTTCCTTGTGCTTTAGGTTCACACTATTTGTTTACAAATTTTTATTCATAGTTTATAAGGTTTCTTCAAAAATTTAATTGTTTTATTTTCAATGTTATTTATTGCAAATCTTTGGTGAATCACAATTTTTGTATGTTCATCTTATTTCGTATTTTAAATAGTTTAACCACAAAGTGATTTTTTGATTTTATTGTGTTTTGTTTGGCTTACAATTTTGATTTTCGGTTGATTTTCAAAATTTTATAGGGTGCTGTCCCGAAAGTATTGTTTCGATTGATTTAAAATTGCGTACATCCGTGTATTTTGATTCGATAATGACGAAAATAATAGAGAAAATAACAGCAAATTTGATTTTGATGGTGAAAACGATGAAAACCCCATAAATATCACGCCTTTTGTTTTTATCTTATTAAATAGTAAAAATTTACAAAAAAGCTTTAAATAAAAGTTTTTGATCTTTTACAAACATATATTGTATGATGAATAAAATTTTACTAAGCGAGTCACAGCTTTAAAGAAAAACGACGATAAATATAAAAACTACAGAAATACATCACAATATGTAGGTAATAATTTTTTAATTAAATGAGTAGTAGCAAAAAAAAAATATATCTTTGATTCTGATAAGGGAAAAATAGTCATTATTATGAAAAAACAAATATTTACTGATTTTAAAGGTACTATTATTTTGAAATAAAAAGAATCTAGTCAAAGAAATAACTTCTTTCAAATTTGAGGATTATTTTTCTATGGGTGAAAGGTTTTAAACATCTAGACACATGCTCGGAAATTATTCTTGGAAGATAGTTTTCACCAGAACACATTTTTGATGTATTGAGTTTCTTCTGATGAAAGCTGCGTATTATTTAAATACTAAGTATTTAAAGAAATTTTCTAAATCATATTATTTTAAAATTTACCTAAATGATTTTACTTTTAATATTATAATAAATTTAAAGAAAAAATGGTTTGACGATTAAGAAATAATGATACTTACGAATAAAGATCGCAGAGGTAAGGAGCAGAGCAGCGAAAAAGAAATCCATTTTCTGTAACTATAAGAGTCACTGTTTTCTGGAAACGTTGATAACTAATAAATATTTTAAAGGCTATGAGCTCTTATATAGCTTATAATTTCTTAAAAAGTAAGGAAACCATTTTAGCAGAAAAAATTTATGATTATAAACTACGTTTACTTAATAAAGCTAAATTCTTTGCATCATCTTCCTCGCAATAATTTTCCTAATGAATGATTAAGGCAGTATGTCAAAATTTATTTGTGTTTCTCGAAACCAGGGTTAATGAGAAGTGGAAGAATTACCTTTATCTTGAAGACGCACATGCTATAAAATTTAGCGTTATCAGTTGTCTGCAGAAAGAGGGCAAAGTATACTTATTATGTACATCATTTTTACTTATAAATTTTTTTTGACATTTCCACATTTCAGAAATAAAAGAATTTACTTCCGGGTAATTCTAAATTTTCATATTTTAAAATTTAAATTTCTTTATTTATTTATTTTGTGATACGCAACCAGGCAATGCCTCATAACTGCTTTATCCACTACAATTTTTATGCAATAAGACTTATTATACAATATACTTTATTTTTTATCTTAACCCCCTTCCCTTTTTCAACATGATAATCTTGTATATTTTTCAAAAATTCGCAAGTTGTCAGACTTTCTCTAATCTCTTTCGGTACATTATTCCAAACGGTAATACTGCAGTTGAAAGGTGATCTTTTCACTGTTTTAGTTATATAATATTTGTCCCTTAATTCGCCAGAAAATCTAGTGGCTTCATTATCTACAATTATTTATAATTTTGCATATCATTTTCGCTTTCTCAATATCCCGAAGAGTACGTGTGCTTAAAAGCTCTTTTGTGAAATATAATTCTATGGTCGGAATTTCCTTTGGAAAATTTTACAATGTTTAAAGAATTTCATTTTTAAATTTTGGTATTTTATCTAGCTTTTGTAATTTCAAAATTTTTGGGTATGTTTAAAGTATTGACGATATTTGGATTTTTAATATCAGAGTTTTTTATAGGACTATTCAGAAGGTTGCCAGAACTCTGATCCGAACATCTGGAATTCTCAAAATATTGATTTTTAAAATTTTCGGTATTTGTAAAGTCTTGTAGGTTTTGGATTATAAGTTGATCGAAACATGTTATTAGAATTTTTTGTAGAGCTATTCAGGATTCTGCCAGAACTCTGAACGGAATTTCCGGAAGAACCGAAATTTTAAATTTCAAAATTTTTGAGTATGTATAAAAAATTGAGGGCTTTTGGGTTTTATGTTGATTGAAAAATGTTAAAAGACTTTTTTATAGAACTATTCAGGGGCTACCAGAACTCTGCTCAGAGTTCCACTAACTGTTTCGGAAAAATTTTCTGAAATTTTGGGATTTTTAAAATTGTGTAAATTTCGAGTTTTTTTAGCTTTTCTAAAATATCGTGAATGACTTGATTTCAATAAATTTTAAGAATTCCATTGATTCCGTATTTTTTAGATTCCGTTAATTTCTTAAAGTCCGTGTATTCAATTAGTTGTGTGAATTTCGTGCGTTATATGAGTTCCGTGAATTCCATTAATTCCGGAAATTCTGTGAATTGGATAAATTCTATATATTCTGCAAATTTTTTGAATTCCTCAAATTCTGTGAATTCCGTGAATTTCTTGAAATGCGTACAATAAATTCCTTGAATTTTATAAATTTTGAGAATGCCGTGCGTTATATAAATTCCGTGCATTGTCACGTTCCGAGCAAATAGGCGAGGGTAGAATGGAAATTTGGAAAGAGAGAGACCAGAGTGCTGATTATTTCAGGGTGGTAAGGCCTGACAGTTTATTTTTGTTTGTGGATACGTTGTCACTTGTCAGCTCTATGGAGACTGTGTCAATTTCAGTGTTTTTTGAAATGAGAAAGATGGTGAGAGTAAGATGGATTTATTACAAAGTCATTTCACAGATAATTTAGTTACAAATATTAACTAACGTATACTTTTATCTTTAAGAAAGGGCAAGAATACTGATTTGTAAATTGGATCTCCGTTCTTATCTTAGGACAGCGACAAAACCCTAACGGATGTTTCTTTAGTGAACACAATACACAAGTACGATTCACAATTAGTAGTGCGATATATGGCCTTAATAGCTGCCCAATCCACACTTGAATTCTTATCACAAATGTTAACATTGCGGACTTTACCCGAGAAAGACTCAATTAGCGTCTATTTGGAGTTTAACATTAGTGTACGCAACTTTGTTAAAGTGATTCGTTGCCCGTAGATCCAGTAAACAGTATAACTGCTCGAGACTAATGAAAAATCTGCAAGGAAGAATCCGGGTCTATAGAGTCCTACGTCCCCATGTTAAACGGTGGGTTTTTGTTGTGAGCACGTACTGTGCACAATTCAAAACTTTAATAACATTTGTGAGTAGCTGAAATTGCTCAGTTTCGTCTAAATTAAAACTGTAATAACATGTTTGTAGTCAATACATACTGCTTTGGCAGCACGCTGTGGCATATGATGACTAACGGCTGTCCGCGGTGATCGGCAATCGTATATCTCTACTCTTGACCTTTCAGGAGTAAGATCATTGTATACTAACTTAACCAAAGGTTCTTCCACTAAGTGGTTCGCTAATTGCATTTAGCTTGTTGTATTTTTAAACTATATGAAATATAAATACACTTGTATTGATTACAGTTTCAATGATCAAGCAGCGGTATTCTCTGAGGTCTTCTTCCTCTTTGGTAACACTGTAAGTATCTTGTGGTTTCTATATTATCGATCGTAGTGCAGTTACCATAGTTAGGTTAAAACTCAGAGAGAACCGTTATTCCGCGCTTGCATAATTGGTACTACTACTATGTTTCGCTTGCGATTAGGTAGGTTTGCGCCTATTTTTAGGCTTACATCAAAATTGTATAATTTCTAGGATGTAACAATCCTCCCTCCTTAGAACCATCATCGTCATCGATGATATAGTGACAGCTTTTTCGTTACTTAACCTATGCCTAAAATATAGAGGTCTGATGTGAGTTTATTATATTTTGTCTATGTCAGTGACATGTTTCTAGTTAGTACGTGGTTTGGTAAGTACATTCTCACATTTCTTTATAATTACTCTTTTGCCTTTTGTTCCAGAATTCCGTACGCATCTGTGTCTGTTAATAATTTTTCTTGTGTCGTCAATTTTTCTCCTTTTGTTGTCACCACGCTCTTCGGGCTCGGTTTTTTATTCATTTTTCTCTGGATCTTTGTACGAGATAGATTATAATAATTAAACTAAACTTTCATACTCTTCCCGTACAGTGTTTTACGAAAATTATTACCGCGTCAACAACGTAACAATGGACTTAAGTAAAAATGTTGCAACGTCAGTTTCTTTCCGTGAGTAATTTTGTTTGTCTTTCTTTTAGTATCATTTCTATCCTTGTGATGGCAACTTTTAATGAAAGTTTTTAAAGTAAAAGAGCTGATAGTGCTTTGAATTTGATCGTATTTATTCATACTTTGCTTTTCAATCTTAATCCTATTGAAACGCTAAATGACCAACTCTTTGATGGTACCGTGCGCGAAATTTCAAGCCCTCTTGTGGAAAATTCCATCAGTAATGCTGTTGCTTTAAATGATCAAAGTTAAACTTCTCTTTTGTTATCGGTTATATTTGTAGATAGTATCACAGAATTTGATTTTTCTGTTTTTGAACCGGGTAGTATAGGGCGGATAAATGTCTCGGTTGATGACTTGGCTTTGAATGCGATGGCACTAACTTGTTTGCAATTATCAAAAATTGATAGCTTGGCTTTTCGTATATCCTTTCTGGAGGATTCTTTGCAGATAAATTACTTTTTTATCCTTGGACATTGGGAGGCAACTCTGTCGGACAGATTCATTACTTTGGGTCAGAAAATTTTGTCTAGTAATTTTACTGAGCAAAGTTTCATTAAACTCCACTTTTGCGTAGTAGACCTCCTACTTATTTTTTGCGTGCAACAGATCGTAATTTAAATATTTAAATTTTGGCCTAGTCTGCTAACTTTGGATCCCAAGGCATTTTGCTTGGGTTATGTTGTTAGTTTTGTCTCTTTTTGTTTTGTTCGTTTATTTAATGTCGTGTTGTATTCATTGTTGTTATTTTATTGTTATAGAAGTTCCGCCTAAACCACGGCTTTCCAGCTTATTAGCCAGCGAATTCAGCATAAAAAAGCAGCGGCGCCGGGCAGTCTGGTGCCGGATCTGCCTCTATTTATCTGCTCCCAGTGACGCTAGTCCTCGTGTATGTACACACCTGCATACAAAGCTGCCTGTCTGTCTAGGTTAAGATTTCGTGATTTGCATTACTTCTTTATTTATTTTGTCAATCCTTTTCTCTTCTTTCATTGTATTTTCTTTTAGGATTAAAGGTACAAAATATCGTTTTTGTTCATTTTGTTCCGTTTTTGTTCCTATGGTACAGAACCAATATTTTTACTAGTGTGGACACGTCCTAGAAGACCCAACCGGTAAAGCATTTTTGAATTTGCTTCTATTGTCTTTATCGTCGTTTGAGAAAATTAAAAAGAATTTTGTTCCTGTTTGTTGTTGGAGTTCCAGAAGTTGAGAGTATTTGGGTTTCGAACCTATAGTGTAGAGATTTAAATACTTCGGACGTGGAGTCGAAGTAGACAGGACTTTCTTTTATTTGACCTATTTTTGTTTATCTGTATCCTCTGCGTGTATTTGAACTAAAGGCAAATTTCCGTATTTCAGTTTTTCTTTTAATTTTTATCTCTTAAGTTCAAAAGTTTAATGTATTTTTATTTTTCTTCCCTTATATTTTCAATTTAGTAGATTAGTTGTAATTGAGACTGTTCATAAAAGTTTCTATTTCTTTTAAACATGTCAAACCTCTATAAGTAATATTGATTAAATTATTGTTAGTTTAAGCTTATAGTTACTTGTATTTTAACTTGGCTATAGATATACGTTGCGTTCTCCCTGGTGGATCTTTGTTGGCGTAGGTTCTTTGAGACGCGCTTGTTCACAGGCTTGTGTAAAAGGTGCTAAGCATGGGTGCCGCTTCTTATTTACTGCAGGCGGACGTTTACTCCTTATCACGTTTCTACTTGGTCTAAAGTCGGCGGCCATCATGATTATGGGCGTTGCTGCACGCATTATGTATCTTAATCTCAGTTTTTTATCTTGAGCAGATTGGGTTCGTCATGTGATCGACCATGGTTCAGTGACATCACACATGCACGGTGGCTTTGCTCTTGTCCTCCTCCTCTTCTCACCATTTTGTTGGCAGACGGCTGTCTCGCTACTGGTCTTCTCTGGTCACTGGAGCTGGGACCTGAAATTTGCGACAGTGTTTCACTTGGTTGTAGTCGCCCATCATGATTATGGTGGTCATGTCTGACGAGAATGGTTTCTTTCACTGCTATGAGTCTCGTTCTATTGCGCCTTTCCGTGCTTAAAAGTCCAATGATTGGTCCTAAAAATGATCCTAGGAATCTTGACATAGGTACTCGGCGTTTCTGCATAGACCTGGGTATTGAAGTGGTTTCCGGTTTGTAATACCGTATTTCAGCTAACATTTTCTTTAAATTTTCGTATTTCTGTTCTATTTTATGATGTTTCATTTTCAAAATATTCAGTTTTATTTCAGCTCTGCATCCGTCCTTTATTATTCTCTCCATGAATTTTGGGTAATTGTTATTGATGTGCTGTTTTATCTCCATGGTGTTGAAATGTTAGGTTAAGGTTACGATGTCCACAAATATGAGCGTTCTCCAATAACTCCTTATCAGTCATATTGGCTCAAATTTTTCATAAAATAGTCCGGTATGGATTTTTAAGAGTTGAATTTCGTACAGCAAGGGATTTCATAGTGTGATTGTAAACAGTAGAGATATTATTAATTCCCACAACTTGTGCCGTAGAGTTGTTTTTAGCCACTCCATCTTTGTATCTATAAAGAAAACTAACTATTTTAATAATTGATTATTTTATGTAAATATTTAAGAAGAAGGAAAGAAGAAATCAATCATCAAATTTTCTTCATTTTCTTTTATTTGTTTATGGAGAATCTTGTTCTTTTTTTTCATTCCATCTTTACAAAAATATTGAATTGGTTATTAATAATCACATATATATATTTATAAAGTTATGTGGTCTTATTTTTTGCTTTGTTTTGTTTTTTATCTCAGAAAACGTAGGTGCTGTTTCTATCAGGTGCTTATTTTTTTAATGTGTTTGGAACGCTCTAGTATGCTATGCCCGCGCAAGTAACAACACTCACAACAGTGAATTCGTATTCTACTTTATTTTCTTGGGATTGAGTTCTTTCTTCGCTAAAGAAATAAACCATTTCTAGCTCCGTTAATAATTTTCTTGCCGCACTATGTTCTGCCTTTTTGATTTTTGTTTCTCTATTACTTGTTTGGATAAACAAATTTCCATATATTACATCTTCTAATATACATTTAACATAAAATAATCTATTGTTAGATGGTCCCGTTGGCTTCACTACGCTGAGAGCAGATTTGGAAAAATTGTATTCGACAGACAACTCTTCCAGGGGTCCTTTTGGAAATTTAAGGTTTTCTATTGCACCTTTGGGGAAAATTAATGATTGAAAAACCTCGCCTTGGCTGGTCGAGCCAGCAATACGGATTCTGCCATCCTGTAAAGGGACTTTATATATTATTTAATATTGTAGAAAGTTACTCATGAGCAATTTTGAGTTTGTCTAATTGTTTTTGAAAATGTTTCTCGTCCGTTGTTTCTTGGATAAGGCCCGTGACTTTTGCTGCATAGTTTCGTGTTGAATATCAAAATTCCTATAATTATTCTTTATTCTAGATACTAAACAATATGGATCAGATTCATGCGATCACTGTTAGAAAATCAGTATTATATTTAAAAAAGTTTATCTGAGTTTATTTGCATATGGAATTTAATCGACAAATTATTACTAGCAAATTTCTATTCTTGAGATATCATTTTTTTTTTACTTTGGCATTCTTAAATTTAATTATATTTTCAACAGTTTTCGCTTGAGTCCCATTGTTTGATATTAGGCAACTATTTCTGCAAAATAGTAATCCGTATTTAATCCAGACTTTATTATTTCAAAGAATCAAACTCCCTAAATGGATTAAAATGATTTTTCTCAGTATTCAAGAAATTAATTTTCTTGATTTAGCAGGTTCAGATTAATAAATTTATTTGATTTAATGATCTCAATTTCCTTGCATTTTTTGTGCGCTTGTGAACCATTTAATTTTTTGAAAAAGATCTTTCTAGCTTAAATCATTAATTGAACGAACGTTTTCAATATTAAAAATAAAAATAAATAAAATTTTGGACTGTTTCTTTGCCTATATTTGAAAAGTGTAATTAAATAGATTGATTTAAAATCATCAATTCAATTTCTAATTTTTTAAAAATCTGTAATCAGGGTAATATGTATATGTATAGAGAGTGATACATTGTTACCAATAATTGGTTCCTTTGGTGAGGACGTTTTTTTTGAGGTGTTTATTGTAAAACACTTTCAGTTTTATTTTATTTCCTAGTTCTTTTGTGCAATTCTTCTGAAGTTTTAGTTTTAATTGTTTTCTTTTGATCCTGGGCTATGATTAAATTTAATTTTTGACAGAATTCCGTTTCACTATCTTGTTCAAAGACATTGGTGTCTTCTATAGTAAATTTTCGTTTTGATCGCGTATCTCTATTATCCATTATCTGATCCTGCGCAAATTTTGCTTTCTTATCGATAAAGGGAATACATTTTGACAGGTTTGAATGTGTAGCTAGATAATTTTTCAAAAATGAAATTAAAAATTTTTTTTACTGGAGGTAATTTCTTCCTAAAATTCAATCTGTACTCACAGGCAAATCTGAAACAACAACGTGAAAACTTACCATAGGATTTTTATAGGCAGTTTTATAGTGCCTATAGTTGAAATTTAAGTTTGAACCCATTTCGATATGTCTATGGATTCATATTTATTTACTTGTAAATCTTGGTTTAAGGAATCCGATTTTATGACATTAACGTCTGCTCCAATTTCAACTAGAAAAGATGCTTTAATTTTATTGAATCAAGGATATAAACATTCTACGTCTGGGAATTCTAAATTGAGTTTTGCATCGGAATTTGTTCGTATTTGATCAGAAATTGTATTCTTGTATGAAGCTTCTAGATCTCTGTGCTCGTTTGACGCTCTTCCTTCATCTCGCTCGTCGCGGCGTCTGGTTGGAGAGCGGAGAGCGGGGTGCGAGTTTAAATACAAGAATTCTGTTAGGGCCTGAAAGTTAATTTCATTTATCTGATAGTAGTTATTGTAATATCGTTTATTTTGTAACGGAGTCGTTGTAAAATAGGAATTGTGGTTACGGATTCTCATGTGTTGACAAGTCATTAGATGATAAATAAGGCCTGTCGTCTGTGATACAGATTTTTAGGTGTATCGGAAGTTGTCATAAAACAAACATAGGGGCTAGGATTGCGATCCCGTGACCATGAATAATGACTTTGATGTTGTTCTGAATATTGTAGCTTGTTTTTTCCAGTATAATTTGAATCTTCTGGCGAACGACGATTTATCATTATGCCCGAGTGATATGGCTTTTGATCTCAATTTCGGTATGAATCAGGAGCTCTTGCGAATCGCTCTCGAAGACTGAGATTACAGTCCTTTGAATGTGAGTAACTAGGTTGATAATACCTGGGTTTATGATAATAACTTGTTGAGTAGTGAGGATTTAATTGTTGTCTAGCTTCGTATTCGAGCGCAACTTTCATAGCATTATCTAAACTAGAGGGGTCTCGTGCTTCTACTAAACCTGAGATGCTGTATGGGATACCGCGCTTTAATTTTTAAAAGCACAGACGTTTAAATGGTCTAAGAGTTGATCTACATTAGGGTATTTATCATCGAATTCGGCTTGCACTCCTGATTTCAAAAGATTCACTCAGTCTTTCTCATTCTAATAGTAGAAATTTCATGCAGGATTTAAAGGTTTGACTAAATCCTTAATTGTCGTAAAACTTTTTCCGTGAATACTATCTCGTGCTGCGCCTTTTAGTAAGAACAATACAGCTTTAAGGTACTGAGTTTTGCAATTAGCAGGTACCGATGATTCCTTGTTTAGAATGTCTTGAATGAAATCCCTAACAGGCATGTTTTTCCCGTCGCAACAAGGGATATTTGCGATTCCTTGTTGTATAGCGAAACACTCTGTCATGTATGTCATCATGGCTTCACTGAGTGTGTGAATGATATCGCGCGTAAATTGAGTTTGATTTGGATAGTTAGGCATTTTGCAAAAGGTTGTATTTAGTTTGGGATGTCTATTTTCAAACAAGTGATAATGTATAAATAGGGGTTCTTTTAATTTTTAATTAAAATTTAATTTTTGTTATGTTGATAATTGGTCAGATACAGAATGTTCAATCCAGAGAACAAAGCGAACTTTTGTTTCAACGATTGAATGTAAGCTCGTATTAGTTTAAATGTGGTAATGTTTGTTGTAATTCAAGTGGATTGTCTGACTATATTCGCTTACACGGAAAGAAGAAATCACGCCAAATCAGAGTGCGAGCAAAATGACGCACAACGATTTAAAATGCTGACATATTG
>JAAAKG020104634.1:0-15730 GCA_010014905.2 Druon quercuslanigerum | reverse complement strand
TCTTCGCTTTATGTAAAACTGACGTAATTGAACCAAATGCATGTCATAACGATGAAGCTTACTGAGAGTGTAATAGCGAAGTGCAAAGACCTAGAGGAACCGAGCGTAAAGCGTAAGGCAAATATGTCCGAGCGCGTAGCGCGAGGTGAATACCCTATCGAGCGCGAAGCGCGAGATCCAACAGGTGCGCGCCCTCGGCGCGCTCAACGTTGCGAGCCGCGCGCGAAGCGCGCGACGAGAATGTGCCCGCGACGCGGGCAGATTTTTAAGATTATAAAAATAATTTTAATATGTATATCAAAGATTAAAGCGGCTTTATAATTTTCTTCGCATACCTCTTTGTATGAATAATTAACAACAACAAAAACTTGTTAAAAAATACACATTGTAATGAGCCGTATATTTGATATTCTGTAGAATTTTCTATGAACAGCCGTTTTCAAGAAAAATATATTTTTTTGTAAAAAAAGATGTTGCATTTCCATTTTATTTTTTTAGGCCCTGTATTGAAGACAAATTAGGGTGCCTCTTAAAATTCTTTTTTTTTTTAGATTTTCTAAAACTTTGACTCGGATTTTTTTTTTGATAAGCAAATGAAACTCAATTTATACAATTTTAACTATGTTATTATGTACCATACAGGAAATTCTCTATTAGAGTGACGGTGACGCTTCAGATAAGTTAATTTGTGATTTTATGATAAAGTTGATATTAAGTCTAATTCATCCTCAAATTTTTTTGAATTTAGAAAATATTCAGGATATGATACATACTTTACTGACGACAATCTCTACTATTCGGAAACAAAATTTAAGGAACAGTTGTCCTATATAATTAAAAAATATTTTGTTAGAAAAAGGAAAAAATTCTATAAATTCTTGAGAAAAGTCTGCGGTACCTTCATTTTTATATTTGATTGAAAAAACAAGCATTTTTGACCTTAGATTTTTGAGCTTAGATATCACGAAGTTTTTACATCATTTAGCTTTTAATACACAATTTACCAAAAATCTTGAAATGTTGCAAGAGAATAAGAAACTTTTCTCAATATTCCTGAGAAGATTTCAAATGATTTTTATTTTGAAAAATTGAAGACAAAATTTTAAAAAATTGAAAAAAAATTCAATAGATTTCCTAAATTTCCAAAAAAGAATATAGAAGATTTTTGATGCAAAAAATTTCAATTTTGTAAAACTGCGAAGTTTTAGAAAAAACTCGAGTAAGCTTACGAGATATTTAAAAGTTTTGAAAATGTAGAATTTTGAAGATTTTAAAATAAAAGCTTAAAGGCTTTAAAGGAGTTTCCTGGGAAAATTGAAAACCAAGTTTTGTATTAAAAAAATCATTTGAAAGGTTTTAAGCAATAGAAAAGGATGTCGAAATTTCTCGACTATCACGATTAAAAAACCTTTTTTCATTTTCATTTTGAATAAAAACTAATTTTGGTTAACAAATAAACAATTAAATTTTTGTCTAGAATTAGTATTTTTTGTTTGAAGATTCAACTATCTGTTTGCAAATTACCTTTTTTTTGGAATTTTTATTTTACATATCCGAAATCTTCAAAAATGTTTCCGAATTTTCACAAGTTAGAAAAATTATAATTATGTAACCTTCAAAACAAGAAAGTAAACTTAAAAAATGAATAGTCATCGGGAATGTTTATTTGTATTTAAAATTATTTTTATCCTGAAATTGAAAAAAATACAATTGCGATTGAGGATGCAAGTAAATATAGAAATAAGGTGCAACAGACTTTCCTTTAACAAAAATCTAGCACTTTTTTAATGTTTAAAAAAAAAACTACATTTTATTTCCAGGACAAGAATTGCTTTAATTGTGATTAAATACTAGAAATTATCGTCAGTAAGGTAGTTAATTATTCCTGAAAATTTCATAATTGATCAAGGAAAATTCATAATTGATATTTTTAAACTCAACTTTATCATAAAATTACAACTTTAAGGGTGTTATTACCCACTTTGTATTGTAGAAGATGTGACAGAAAAATTGTAGAAATAAAAAGTAAAAACTTTAAAAAAGTCGAATTTTCGGCATAAAAAACGTCTGTAGCGACCAATAAATATTTTCTTTTTTAACGTGGCAAAAAAATAATTTTTCGATTTAAGGTAAAATCATTGCATGAAACTCTCTATGGAATACTTTGGATGTTTCAATTTTATTTTCTTCTATTGTGGAAAAATAAACTCTTTATATTTAAAAGTTATTTTTTGATTTAAATTTACAGTGTTCCAATATAGTTGCTTTCGAATTTAAGACTAGTTTGGAGACAGCCAATCTTGAAGCTACATAATTTTAAAAATGAAAATTGAAAATTTTAAAATTTAAGACCCTTAAATTTTGAATCTTTCTTGAAAATGTAAAATTTTTTAAATATTGAAAACGACACTTCATCTCACAATTTTTAGTTAAACTCATCAAATTTCAATAATAAATTGTGCAATATGCAGTATAAGATAATATTTTAAAAATAAGACTCTAAGAAAATAAAAATCGTCTCAATTTCAGAGTTTCCCTTAGTTTTCCTTAGTTTTGCTTGGTTCAAATTTCTCAATTTTCACATCTTAAAGACCGAGCGGAGCATAAATGGGAAACGAGTATAAAGCGAGGCAAAATGTAAATGTGGGAAATTCGTGAAGTTACTACGTGTAACTTTATTGCGATCATGTCTTACATAGGGTGAGTTGCCGTATGCGCTGTTCGCTCGCAATTTCTTATTCAACTCTCGTTATTTTCTTTTGCATTTTACAATTTATACTAGCGTAATTTGAACGTTACTTGCACGCGTGCTTTAATTCAGGACATGCATTATGAACGAGGAATGCAATTTTAGTATTGCGAAATTACTCTGTTTTAAATTAATAAGGCTAATTTTGTCGATAACATTTTTATACGCCCAGAAAAAAGGTTTGTTGAATCAAAGAAACTTTCATTAAATCAAAGCAATTCTAGTAATGATATACTGTCAAAGAAACATTTGTTTGATTTAATGAAAATTTGTTGTTAATTTTTTTATTCGATTGAAAGAAATATTTCGTTCATTTAAACGAAAAATTTCTTTAAATTAAAGAAATATTACATTCTTTCAAGCCAAATATTTATTTGAATTAACGAAATATTCGATTGCTACAAATAAAAAATTTCGTAAAATTAAAGAAATATAATTTTAATCGATCTGTACATTTCTTTAATTGAAATAAACGTTTTGGTAGAAAAATGAGAAAAGGTTAGTTTAAAATAAATAAACATTTTCTTTTAATCTAATAATAAATTATAAATAAATTGGCTTCCTCATGAAGCAAATAATTCCATTTGATATAAAACCATTAAAACTTTATTTAAGTACAAGCAAAAATAAAAAAAATTTAGTTTTTTTGTCGCATGGGAATATTTTTAAATAATCGGATTCGACAACTCGAAATTCAAGAAACTTACATTGTCTATTTGTTGACCTGAGGAAAAAAGTTTATTTTAATATTTTTTTGTGTAAATGAATTTTATTCTATCCTAATTTGCAATTCTTCACGAAAATTGAAGATCAAAAAATAAATTGCGTCCGTCTTTGCGAAAATTAGACAACACGTGTTCCGAAAGATGCGGCAACGTAAAATAATCAAACTCATTTCTTCTGCGCAATCTCGCGGCACATTAGTAATGTGGATTAAAAAAATCTTTCTTTTATTCAAAGAAATAATTTGATTATTTCAAATTACTGATTGTTCCTAGTAACTAGTTTAATTCAAAATAATTTTGTTTTGAATCAAGAAAATCATTTAAACAAATAATTTCTTTAAATGGAAGAAAGTACGTGACGCCATTTATTAATATCAAATAAATTTTCTTTTAATGTAAAAATATTTGTATGTTGAATCAAAAGAACCTAGTCAAAAAAAGTTTTTTTTTAATTTAAAAAGAACTTTTTATGGGTGGAGAGTTGATAACAGTTTAGATTGGAGTTTAGATTTAAATAATTAAAGAAGGCAAAAGAAAATTTTTAAATTATTATTAAATATCATTTGAATTTAAAAAATATTTAATTTAACACTTCGTATTTAAAATTTTTTTTTAAAGTGGATTAATTAGAAAAAGACTGACAAGTAAGGTTGTCTAAAAATTCATTGAAAATTTTTCATGCGTATCGTTTCTAAATTTTTTTGATCAGGGTATTTGATAAAGTAACTTATTATTTACGACTTTTTCAGTAATTTGGAATTTTAATTTAGTTATTTTGAAGTTACTTTGTGTTTTTTTTATATCTCCTATTAGGGGAGATTTATGGGTCAGTTATGGGTAGAAAATTTATCTCTTTTGGTAGAGGATTCAAAAATTTAATTTGAAATCTACCATGGTAGAATTCAAATTAAATTTTTTTGTTGAAATAATATCAACTATTATATTTTTCTTTGAGAATTCGTCTATTTTGGCTGAAAATTCAACTACTTGTTTAAAGATTCATATATTTGATTGAAAATTTAACTATTTTGGTAGAAAGTTTAATTGCTTGTTTGAAAAGTAATTTTTTTGTAAAAAAGTGATCTTTTTTTTGGTAGAAATTTAATTGTCTGTTAGAGATAAAAAAATTCGGCTTTTTCACGCTAAAATTGTTCTCTTTTTTGTACAAAAATGCCTTTTTTTTAAATTCAACTATTTTTGTAGAAAATTAATCTAATTTGGTTGAGGAATCAACTATTTTGTTGAAAATTCGTGTGTTTTGGTTCAGTTTAACTGTGTGATATCAAATTAAAATCTTTTTTGGTTGAAATAATATCAACTATTATATTTTTCATTGAGGATTCATCTATTTTGGTTTTAAACATATTTATTTTATTAACAAAGAGATGAATTTTTCGACAAAAAAATATTATTTTTCAACACAAAATTTCGTTTTTTTTTTAACCATCCAGTTGAGTTTTGCTACCAAAATAGTTAAATTTTCCATACATTAAATTGAATTCTGAACTAAATCTGATTAAATTTCTACCAAAATAGTTGAATTTTCAACCTCAGAAAAGGAGATTATTTTACCGAAAGAGAACAATTTTGAAAAAAAGCTGAATTTGTAACCAAGAAAGAAAAAAGCTGCCACTAAATTATTGAATTTTCTAGCCAAAAAGACGAATTTTCTTTTTTCTAACATCATTCAAAGGGAATATTTAAAAAAATAATAAATTGTTTAAAGAATTATGTTTCTTACTAAGAGCCTTTTTGTTTAAATTAATATTAATATTTGTTTATATTTAATGGTATTCAATATTAATAACTACTAACTTATTTGAATTTGAATTATAAGCTTTTTTTGAATTTTTTAAATTTTTTAGTCAAAAAGACGAATTTTTCTTTTTTCTAACATCATTTAAAGGGAATATTATTAAAATAATAAATAGTTCAAAGAATTATGTTTTTTACTAAGAGCCTTTGTGTTTAAATTATTATTAATATTTGTTTATATTTAATTATATTCAATATTAATAACTACTAAGTTAATTGTATTTGAAGTATAAGCTTTTTTTAATTTTTGTAATTTCTTTGCCAAAAAGACGAATTTTCTTTTTTCTAAAATCATTCAAAGGGAATATTATTACAAATAATAAATTGTTTAAAAAATTAGGTTTGTTACTAAGAGCCTTTTTGTTTAAATTAATATTAATATTTGTTTATATGCAATATTAATAACTACTAAGTTATTTGTATTCGAATTATAAGCTTTTTTAAAAAATGTTTTCGAAAACTAAAGCTCGATGAAAAATTAACAAAAGAACGGATTTTCTAGAAATATTAAAAGTCGATTTAAAAAAAAACACATTAATATTTTTTGTTATTATTTTTTATTTGAACTTCTTTATCGATGAAATTCTACGAGTTTTATGTGTAATTTTTTTGGATGGAATTTTATTTTATAAAATCGAATTTTCTCATTTTTGTCGCAACCAATGATAAAAACGAAAAAATGTTAAGATAAAAGCTTTCAAGCCTAAAAAAGTAATATCAAAAATACATATTGCTCTTTTTTAATATCTTGTATCGGTTACAAGAAAAATTAGAAAATTATATTTTGAGCAAGAAAAATTCTTCCGGCCGGAAAAATGGTTTAACCCGCATAAAATTGATAGGATGCTTTCTTTAAAGAACACCATAAAGAACTTTGTTTTATGCAAAAACAAAAACTAAACTGAACCTTTAGTTATTAAAAAATGTTCAAAAAGTGTAAATATATACGTAAGTTTGGTAATAATTTAATTATTTTTAAAAATTGAATTAATTCGAGTCATATAGAATTTTGTTCCCGAGAAAAGAAACTATAGTTCAAGAAAATTGTATCATTTTTATAAATTTGGCAAGAAACGATAAGAACAAAAGTTTTGTTAAATAGTTAAATAAAAGCAAATATTGTGTGTATCCATTTTTTTCTCATGAAAATTAAGCTTTTCTCTTGTGAAAATACCATACACGTAATAATGTTGCAATTCTTGAAAGTATAAAAAAGATGGAGAATGGATAAGGACACAAAGGTAGGTTTTGGTTCACTCTTTCCTTTTTATCCTCATTATTATATTTTTTCTCATTTTTATTTAAGATATTTTTTGTGTTCTGATTTGGCTCATCAAATTCCCGAGTAGAAAAATAATAAATTTGTGAAAGTTTTTGAGAATACCGAAATTATAAAGTTTTATATGTTTACTGAATAGAACTTGGAACAGGTATTTTACGATTTGAGTACTAAATATTAATAGCAGAATTTTATTTTTCAAATCCTGGTGCTACCAGAAACTGCTATAAAAGCGGCTATATTATTTTTTATCACACGAAACAATTTTTGAATTCATGACGGAATAAAAGTTGAGAGAAATTGCAAACTTCATGGTCATTTGATTCTACGACTTCTCAAGTGATACATCGCACTTCAAGACTATCGCCATAAAACCTTTGAACTCGAAAGCAAATTGGAATGCATAAACGACCCTATAAAATTTGCATGCAATACGTCTTTAGTGAAATATTTCTGGAAGTGTAAAAAACCCTTCCTCTATTGTCCATAACTCTGTTGCAGATTTTAATGTACTCAAAATTTTTCTTTTAGGTCTGCATCTATTTCTCGAATTTGTTAATGGATATTTGAATTTGGATTTTAATTAAGGACAAATTCCCTCTTTAGCGAGAGCAAACACTTCTGAGAAAAAAAGCCTTGGTCATTAAAATCGTTTAATTTATACTTTCGAATGCACCTGCTTTTCCGTTTAGTGCAGATCGTTTTGCTAATACTTTACGGGTGAAGTGTCAAACGGGTAAAGTGTCAAACGGGTAAAGTGTCAAACGGGTGAAGTGTCAAACGTATGTTAGATTTCTACCCGTTAATGAAGACGCACTTATTTCGCCTTCACCCCGAAGCCCCCTGGTTGATTTCGCGGTTCGTTAACCGGTGTTGCCTCAAAATGTCGAGGTGTTGATACAGAGGCTATACTATGAGAATAATGAACGTCGCGGGTCAAACGTGCGGTCCACACAAAGTGGAAGGCCTCGCCAAAACGTCCACAACCCACACAATCCACACCCCTCACCTTTGCTTAAACACACTCACGCACACGCGTCCCGAGGAATACAAATCGAGAGTCAACAATGTATCCTGTCGACCGTTTTGCAAAAAAAAAGAACAAGAAGTAAAGCTTGCTGCAACCAAATTGTTTTCTATTTGGTTATTTTGGAGAGGGACTGAAAGGGGGAGACATAGGCTCAGACATAGGAAAATAATCGGGGAAAAAATGTTGTCTTCACTGATGTGGATTCAACCTTTTTTCCTTGCATGATTTTCGTACAATTTAATGTTTTTAAAATTAGTAAAGTTCAAAATTTGGGGTATTTTAAAATTTAAAGGGTGCCAATTTTGGAAGGGTTTCATTTCCCTTCCATAATTTCCACCTCTAACTTCTCCTCAATTTCCTTGCCTCCTTCATCTCCCCTTCCATAAAAGTCTTTCCTGTTACTTCCCTTGCCTCCTTCTCCTTCTCTTGCTCTTCCTCCGTCTCCTTCTCCTTCTCCTTCTCCTTCTCATTCTCATTCTCCTTCTACTTCTCATTCTCATTCTCATTCCCATTCTCATTCTCATTCTCCTGCTCCTTCTCCTTCTCCTTCTACTCCTCATTCTCCTTCTCCTTTTCATTCTCCTTCTCATTCTCCTTCTCCTTCTCCTCCACTTCCAAGGTGAAAAAGTTATATATAATTTATAGTACCCTCCCACTTATCGCGCAAGTCTGGAACTGGGATTCGCGTTAAGTGGCTTGCGCTTTATCCTCATATCTGATTGGTTTAGAAAATCGAATCTATTCAAAAATGTTAATGTCAAAATTTGACTGTTGAGAAAATAAGTAGAAGAGAACATTAAGAGCTTATTATGTTAAATTTACATACTAAACCTAAAACCCTTTATAGTTTATGACAAACTTTATTAAAAAAAAAAATTAAAAATTTGAGATCTCTGGACTGGATAGGCATGTAAGTTTCTACATAAAATAATTTGTTTTGAATTTGTATTTGTCTAGAATCGATGGAAATTCATAAATTGAAACTAAACTTCTTGTATAAGTTACATTAAATGTCAACAATTTTTTGAAAAGTCGGTAGTGGGTATATTTTTTATTTAAAACTTGACAAATTTTATTTTTATCTGGAAATTTTTTAATAAAAGTCTAGGTCATGTTGTCAGAGTAATTTAGGATTTGAATAATAATAATAAAATATGCTGTTAAAATAGCAATATGGTGAAAATAAATAAACTCGCATTTTAGATTAATCAACAATTTTTTTTCGATTTCTTATAATCATTCAAAAAATACCTATGAATTCTCAAACATTGATAGAAAGTTTTTTCAAAGTGCAGTGTTTTCCAAACTAGTGTAGGTATTTGGACGTATGTTTTTTAGTCTGCTTGGTAATTATTGCTTTTTTGAATAATAGAAAATTTGAAAAAAATGGCGAGCGTTTATCTAAAATTCTTAAAATTGAATTTGTTCAAAAAAAAAAAACACTTTTTAAATTTGTTTTCATAAAGTTGTATTTTTTGAAGATACAGCTGGAAATATGTATTACTCTCACATATCTCGCCAGTTTCGTTTTTGGTAAAATGTTGCTTCACATTAAAAAAATTATTTTGGAATTATTGATTTTTTTGCATTTTCCTAGACTCAAGAATGGCTTAGTCCAAATAAAACTGATAGAATGCATTTTTTATATTAGCAAAAGCTTTTTAAAAATATTTAAAAAATAAAAAAATGGCGTTTTCTTGAAAATGTTTTTTTCTTGTTTTCAAAATACGATGAAAAAAAAAATTAAGATTTTTTGTATAGCTCCACCTTTATTATGTTTGCTTATAGTTTTACAGGGGCTCAACAATTTTCGAATCCAGGAAAAAAATTATTTCTTCAAATAAAATTTTTTATTTTTTTTCTTCAACAATAAAAAAATATCAGAAAAGAGCAAGATATAAATGGTGTAGAACTTCTATAGTTCTCAAGAATAATGCGAAAATTGGATTTTTCAAAAATAGTTTCTTTCAATATGAAGTTCTGGAAAAATAAAAATCTTAAAAAGTGGGAATTTTGAGAAAATTCACTTTTAATAATAATTTTATAAAAGCAGCCGCAATTTTGTCCATTTTTCAAACAATAAAAAATTTTCGTGATCAATAAAAAGAGCAAGAAGTCCCAGGTCAAATAAAGAAGAAAATCCAAAATGCCTACGCTGGTTCGAAAAATACTGCATTTTTAATCAAACTTATTGTCAAATTTTGAAAATTTGCAGGAAATTTTGGAATAATTTTAACAAATCCAAAAAAATGTTTTTTCGCAAACTGTGAAATACGTGCACAAATATGTGCACACTTTCCGACACGTACATGGCTGGCACACTGAGGTCTTTTTGAGCCCAAGCGAAAAAGGATTCCCACAAAGAGCCAATTTATTATTTTAAGTAACTGAATTTTTTACACACTCTTGGATAGTAACTTTAAAGAATGCTGTGGATTATTTATTTTAACATTAATTTTAAATATGAAAAAAATATTCTAGAAGTTAAAGAATAGCGAAAAGCGACATTTTGGTGGGGGTTGGAGTGTGTATCTGATTTTTAAATAGATTTTCATAAATTTGCATGGATTTTCATGCCTGGGGTCCTTTTGACCTCAGTGTGCCATCGAAGCTTTAAATTTAAGAGCTTCAAACTTTCAACGCTTTTTTCTCAAATCTGTCGATACTACAAATTACGATGGATGATTGCAAGTTTTCTCGTTTGGACATTAAAAGCTTTCGACATTAGAGTTTTTAATATTATAAAAATTTGATAATTCAGTTTTTGAAGGAAGTCATATTCGATCGCTTTAATTTAGAAAACTTTTTATTTTGAACATATAGAATATTAAATTTAAATCTTTTAATTCCTAAATTTAAACATTTGAAATTAAACACGTTTAAGGTATACCTTGGCAAAATAAAAAAACGTAAAGTTAAACGGTAAAATTTTTTTAGCTTGAGAATTTTAACGCTTGAAATGGCAATGCATGCTTTCACATTTTTCATTTTTATCTCGATTTTTATGAAGGGACTACATACAGAAAAGGGAAAAATAACCGAGAAACACAAGATTTCATCTACTAGTATGGATTCAACCTTCTTTCTTGTAAAGCTCATTCTCCTTTTTCTGGTGAAACTTCAAAGAAGGGTAAATGTGAAAAAGGTGCTGAGAACCGTTTGATTTTCCGCATCCGTTACCACGATGCTACACGATTTTCCGTTTCCATTGACCCAGTGTAGCACAAAAATAATTTTGAGAATTTATGACGAACTCTGTGGCCCTTTTTTACGTAAAAAATCATTTTTAATGAAAATTAAAAAGGCTTTGAATTCAAAACGCCTTTTTTTACAACACACATTTTTAGCATTCTTTTCAATTTTCATGATTAATGAATTATGATTTATGAATGTTGTTTTGTCTATTAAAAACACTCAAATATTTTCTTTAAATCGCTGTAATTTTTAACCTAATTAAATTATTATTAATTTTTATTATTAAGTTTATTTTTAGATTGTGGTAGCGTATTTCTGAAAATATTAAAAATATATTTTATCAAAAAACCCACTCAGAAGAAATATATCTTGCGAATCAAATATTATGTTTTAAAAATTATACAAAAAGTTCTCTTACTCTCGAAATGTGTATTTGTTTACCAATATTTCTTAATGAATAAAGTTAAAATTTGTTTACTTTAACTTTTCATCAATAGGACTTTCTTTAACTTTTAAATTTAGTTAAACTGATAATAAATCAATGCAATAACTAATTAAAAATATTATTTATTTGATTAGGGTTAAAGGAAAAATTGTTAATAATGTTATAAACAGATGAATGAATGAAAGTAACTGTCTCGTGATTGGCTATAGAAGATTTAACAACCAAAGCTATCAATTTTATAACATGAGTTTGACCGCAAAATTTATGGGCATGACAAAACAATAAATAGATCAAAAGTACGGTTCCATATGTTTTCGGGTGAGCTAAATTCAAATCTGTGGTCAAAATTCGAATATTTTGACTTCAAAATTAAATATGGCGGTTTGAAAAATGTTTGATTTTTTATTTTTATAATTTTTTTTCAGATATAAAACGCGTTAATATCTTAAAAATTCTTTAATAATAGAATACTATGAAATTTTTCAGATTTTTAAGAACAATTTTTTGATTTTTAAAAAAATCATAAATTTGAAATTTGTAAAAAAAATTTTCCAAAAATCTGAAAAAATTCCAGAATATTCTTTGAATAATTCTAAGACATTTTTATTCTTGTAAAATTTGTACGAGAAAAATCAAAAAAATTTTCAAAAAAATCTGAAAAAATTGTATAGTGTTCTATGATTAATTTCAAGAAATTTTTAATCTATGGAACTTTTTTTTAAACTTTGAAGTTTTTGAGAAAAATAACGATGATGGAAAAAAACAGTTTTTGGGACATTTTTGAATTTTGTCCGCCATTTCGGAAGAAAAAGCACATATATAAAAATTTTCTGTTAAAGTTTAAGAATTTTGTGCACTGATGGTTGAATAAAGTTTAAGATATTAACGCGTTTTATGTATGAAAAAAATTATAAAAATAAAAAATCAAACATTTTTCATTATTTTTGTATGCAAAACTGCCATATTTAATTCTGAATTTAGAATATTCCAATTTTGGACCACGGATTCGAATTTAGCTCACCCAAAAACATAAGGAGCAGTGCTTTTAATCTATTTATTGTTTTGTTATAAACAAAAATTTTTCGGTCAAACTCATGTTATAAAATTGATAGCTTTAATCGTTAATGGGTTATTGTGCAATTATAAATATTTGAGAACAGTTGTTGCTGAGCAATTATTTAAATAATTTTGTAAGCAATTTTACGATTCGACCAACTTTTCATTATTCTGATTTTTTTTTAATTTTCATGCCTATTGGCCATAAGTCTGCTTTATAGGTTCCCAGAAAACCCCCAAATGTGTACAATTGAATTTCGCAAGGTTTTGGCGCCAATTATGATTTTTTTTGGGTTTTTAAAATAAAATTTCGCTTTATAATGCATAAAACTCTACTTTATTTGTACAATTAGATGTTTATGTAAATTTTTAAAAACAATTTATTATTGTTTTTTTCAATTTTCTCTTAGAATAGAGATAGGAAGTCGTGCTTTTTCAGAATTTTTAGACATATTATCAACTTTTCAGTTATAGTGAACTAATAAGGAATTATATTTAAAACCAATAATTTTTTAAACAATTATTATTATTTATCAAAATACTCTCATAGAATAATGTTAGAAAGTTGCAGTTTTTTCTGTAATTTTCCTCTTTTTATCAAATTTAAAATTATTGTGAGGGAATAATTAATACAATTTAACAACCGTGACTGTTTAAACGAATTGTTGTTGCTTAAACTATCTTCGCCTTTATTAATGTTAGATATTTGTGGTTTTTTTCTGAAATTTTAGTGTTGGTCCACTCCTCATTCAGTGAGATAATAACTAATGCAAGTTAACAAACACATTTATTGAAACAATAAGCTATTGTTTATCACTATCTTCTCTAAGAGTATTGATAGACAGTTGCGCTTTTACCTGAAATCATCAGTTTTACTATGAATTTTTAGTTATGAACAAATAATAAATAAACATCAACAAGAATTATTTTTATAATAGCAAATACAACAAGAAGTTTATTGATAACAAAGGTTGACCAGGGCCGAGGGCAACATTTGACTGTACCATCAACTTTGACCTTGGGGTCTATTTTCAAGGTCAAATGGAGTTAAGACAATTCTGAAATGAGAACCCCTATTTTTGACTGCGGATTTAAAAAGAGCAGGAAATTTAACGTCAAAAATGACCTGTGGAAAAATGGTTTTTGTTACCTCGGAAAAGTAAAAAATTAAGGTCAAATGTCTAAGAAACGACGGGACATTTCACGTCAAAAATGACCTGTGGAAAAATAGTTTTTCTAATTTTTTACCATTTTAAAGTCACAAAAACCATTTTTTCACAGGTCATTTTTGACGTGAATTTTCTTGGTCTTTTGAAATCCGCATTAAAAAATAGAGGTTTTCACTTGAAAACAGGGTCTTAACTTTATTTGACCTTGAAAATTGACCTCAAGGTCAAAATTGATTGTACCTGGTCAAACATTGTCCGAACCATTTATTCGTCGATAAAGTATTTTCAAAGACATTTGGGAATATAGATTGAAATGGGTCACCGTGTATATAGAGATTAAAAAGGTATATTTGTAAATCAAATAATTAATTGATTTTAATGTCTCACGGGACAAGGTAGGCTTACTGCATTTAGGAAATTGCTTCCAATATTCTGTTACAACTTGTAGTAAATATTATTTCTGACTTTCGTCTCTAGCAAAAAGTGAATTAAAGTCAGATATCGATTTAAAAAAATATTTTACTTAGAAAAAATCCGTAATTTCCCATAATTAATGTGAGAGAAGATAGTTATAAACAATAATATACTTAAAAAATTATGTTTCTTAACTTTAATTAATTATTACCTCACGCTAAGTACAAAGTCAACCAAATTTGAAAATTCCAACAACAGAAAGAACAAATATCTAGCTTAAGATTGGAATAGATAGTTATAAATGATAATAATTTGTTTAATGAATTATGTTTGCTAAATTAAATTATTTATTACCTTTTTTCTTAATAAAAAGTGGATAAAAAGTTGAAAATTTTATTTAAAAAATCGCGACTATATAGCATTACTATAGGAGAAGATAGTTATAAACAATAATAATTTGTTAAAATAATTAGACTTGTTAAATTGCACATTAATTCTTACATCGCTCTGAGTGAAAAGTGGACAAAATGTTTTATATTTCAGAGAAAATCGCAACTTTCTAGCATTATTCAAACGCAGCATTCTAAAAAATAATACTAAATTTTATGAAAAATTGTATTTCTTAATATGAATTAATTATTACCTAAGTCTGATTTAAAAGTTTGAAATAAGTACAAAATTAGAAGAAAGTGGCACATTTTAATTCTATTCTAAAAGAAAATTTCTAAAAAATAATAAATTATTTAAATCATTTATACAAACATCTGATTGAAACATGAAAGTAGTATATTGCCTATTATAAACAATATGTATTTAAAAAACGCAACAAAATCATAATTAGCGCCAAAATCGCTCAAAATCCGATTTTCCACTTATGTGGTTTTTTAAGACCCTATAAAACAGACTTATGGGGGTGATGTTATAAAAAATGTTTTGATTCGTATTCTACGACTATTTGCGAAGTACATTTTTTTTTAAAACCATTTAACAGTACTGTATTTTTTATTCAGGGGATTAAATCTATTTCTATAACATTTTATAGAAAATAATAATAATACAAATAATTTTTATCGGTTAAGTTCAATGGACCTAGCCACTCTTTCAATTCTGAATTGAAATTGAAAAGGCCGATCGAAATTTTTATGGTACCATTTAATTTAATCGACCTTTCCACTACACACCTCTCTACAGTTTCATGCACTATACTATAGACTATAGACCCTATCTTTTTTTTTAACGACTGCTAATTTAAAACAATCTAACCCATTGTACCAAACAAGATTTCGGCACAGGCTTAAAACAACAAATCAGTTTATAAAAAAGCCTTAATTTTTCCAATTTTTTATTTTCACAAGTGGACCCACAAATTATCTTATTTTTTAAATCATACATAAAAATTACTGCCCACCAAAAATAACTGCAGTGCAAAAAATCTGCAACGTACAACTGGATGAATTTTTAAATTCAAAGCTGGCCAAGTAATTTTGGAAAAAATATTCATTAAATTTTAAGAAATTTAAATTAGATTAAAATCTAAATCAAAAATCCTATTTAACGTTCAATCATCAAATTGATGAAAACTCCTGTAAAAAACAAGAATAGAGCGACGAAATTCGTACCACACCGAATAATCAAACAAAAAAAAATTTTCCAATTGCATTCTGAAAAAATATCCTGCCAAAAACAAAAACTTCAGACAAAAATAAAAAAGAGGAAAGAATAATTTGAAAGCAACCAACCATATCCCCTCCATTCTATTTTTTCCTTTCTTTAATCTTTTTTACATTCTCATCAGAGAAGGTATTAGATTTATGCAAAATTTGACCCCCCCGGTTTTTGTCAAATGTCCACGT
>JAAAKG020104623.1:0-15730 GCA_010014905.2 Druon quercuslanigerum | reverse complement strand
CAGTGATTATATGGGTAAATTTTGCATTTTATAGGAGGTCGATTTGTACTGAAATTTCCCCGCAGCTAAAAGGTTAAGCTAAATTAACTTCATCGAATGAACCCAGGTTTTAGAGAGCATGGGAAGAGAATTTAGGTAGCATGTGGAGAGGATTTAAAGAGCATTCTGAGAGAATGTAAAGAGCATTCGCGGTGGATTTAAAAAGTATGGAAAGAGCCTTTGAGAGAACGACGCAAGGATTTGAGGAGCATGAGGCTAGGCTTTAGCGAGGTTGCAGCAAGAATGGCGGGAGAACACACAGAGTTTGAGAAGAGCACTAGAAGAGGTTGACGCGAAGTTATCTAGTCCTTGTTTTTCCTCAAAAACGCTCGAAAATTTCGAATTCGGAAATAGGTAGGCTTCCGCAAGCATTAGAGAGGTTTCGGCGAGCACTTGTGATATATTAAATATTTTTTCAAAACCTCGCCACGTGCTCGTTCAATACTCTGTAATCATCGGAGCGAACTCGGTTTGACAGACCACTAGGATTTCCACCATTAGAATTTTTTTTAGTAGAATAGCAGTAGTAGCAGTAACAGTGAACTAGTTATTTTTAGTAACTTTCTTCATACCACTTGTAGCTTGCGACATTGTAGGTTCTGGTTCTGGTTATAACTCTTAGTTAATAGATTTAATGTTTTTACGATAATTCATTATGATAAAAAGAGATACTTCGGATTCCAATCGTGTACAAAAACTAAGATTTTTTTCAGATGTTTTGTAAACATGCAGCTCACTTCTACGGGGCTATCTTGAACCTGAAGTATCAGGCTATGTTTTTTCTGTGTACACTCTCCAGGATGCTTATGATTCGCTAGAACACCCCAATATATTTCTTGTGTGCCGCTCTTCCGGTTTATCCAATATCGACTTAGCCACAAGAACAAAGGGTTTTATACCTTAACTAATCCCTGAGATTTGCCCTTCTGTCTTGTTAAGAATTCTTTGTATTTGTTGCATAATACCTTGGTTGTACTGACTTTTTTTTAATGTATTCACTTATTGTTTTATCAATTTGTTTCTGTGTGCATATCAATGTCGCCAGAAAACAAAAATCTTGTCAACCTAACAGAGTCAAAATTCCAGTTTAAGCATGGATTAATTAAATATTTTGGTTTCTATATGTCCCATAAAGATGTTGGCGATTGTGGTGAGAATTGAGATCACATTGCTGATCCTGATGTTTACTCATAGAGTTGATTATTCACAGAGAAGTTAGTGTTAATAAGACTGTTTTCTATCTAAGGTATGAGCTCTTGGGGTTGGATGTGTATCTCTTTTATCTTTTCACAAAATTGACAGAGTTTTGGCCGTAACAGATTGAATTTTCTGTGAAAGGATTCAGTTTATTAAAAAGGAAGCGTGCTAGCTTGTAAGTTGGTGATTTTATTCTGCTGACGATTTAAGTCAGTGGGATGTTGGTTTTTTATACCATTACCAAGAAACCCTGAAGAAAATAGCTACCTAAACAGAAACACATAGAAAAGTGGGCAATGATTATGGAAAAGGTGAAACTAGGAGAAGCCTAGAAGAAACAAAGAAAATAGACTAATGTTATCAGTAAATTGGAAAATTTGATACGAACAGGCGGAAATTATTTTTAAAAATTTTACCTCCGCCTTTTTAATGCTACATGATTATATAGTCTCATGGAGTAAGGATACGGATTTAACAGGTATTATATTTGGTTCATATGGTTCTGGGAAAGCAATTGCTTAAAAAGCCTTTTGACTACTTAAATATTTACATTTTAAAGACACTTGTTTTAGTTTTAGCCATAAGGTATAATATTGAAGACATGTTCATTGTAGAAATTACACGCGTATGTGTCCTAGTAGGTACTAGGTATATCTTTACTTTAAGAATTTAAATAATTGTTTTGAAAAAACTTATAACAAACATATAACATACTTTATTATGATATCCTTAATCTTTCGCGAGAAAATTGAAACAATGAAATTTTTCGAAAAGGAATTCGTCTGACTACAAAAATGATTTAAGCTGCAAATTATTTACAAAATGTCTCTTTGCTTTGAGAATAATTTTTTCAAAATATTGAATAAAATAAAAAATTTATTCATATAAAAAAAGCATTTGCATGAATCTTAGAGAATGTCTCCCTAAGAAGTACCAATTAAACATATCATTAAAGTCGAAAGTTATAAAGCTTTAAAGAAAAAATTGGATTTTTGTTTAAGCAACCCTTAAAGTTTAAATACTCATTACTTTGGGGAAATAGATTTCTTTAAACTATAAACTGCTATCGTCTTATTTTCAGTAATTTAAAATAGAATTTTATAAATCTCATGTACACAATCTTATTTAAACAAACGAAACTCTTAAAACATTCTATTTTAGTGTATACATAATAACTGTATCATAATAATGACTCTGCAATTTTTGGACTATCGCGAAAAGTTTACTTTTTGCAAAACCCAAGGACGACCGCCTTTTGCATTTCACACGCAAGCATCTTAGTATCTTGTTGACACGCAAGGATGCTTTTCAGGCTATTAGCCAGTTAAATCTTGGTATCTCCAAGAGCGCCGATGCTGAGGACAATTATCTTAACAGATTATTCCAGGCTTACGAAAGATAAACTTAAATATGCTTTTTTCCCTAGAGAGAAAAAATATGACGTATCGGGGAAAAAATAAAAGGCTTGAAATCGATCAGTTTCAAAGCACTGTATGTAAATATCGAATGTGAACCCTAAATAGATAGATGTTTTATTTGTACGCAAGGGGTCAAAGTTTAAAATTGAAATAAAAATTTTAAACCACCGAAAAGTTTGATAAATATGATAACACTTGACAATCTTTCCCCACCATAATCCAGAATACAAATATGTACAATAAATTAAACCTTAGCAGAGATAAAGTTGGAGGAATAAAAATCTCTTTCTCTCGAATATTTTGTTTAGACTGTAAGCTTTATTTTAGAAGGTTGACTGAGATAAAGACTGGGAATTTTCCGCAATCCACGTACAAAATTTATCAGTCACGTAGTTAACGTACATCGAATCTACTACAACAAAAGATGGAGGTCGCAGCTGACACACTATTCTTCGTTTTATCCCTTTTCCTTCATTTAATCGGTAAATATATAATAATTTATTACAATGTATATCAGATCCGGTTTTTTAAATTAAAATTTTGTCACGCAGATAAGGAATAATTCCCATAAAATAACTTTTAAATTAATCCCCCTAAATTCTTTGTACTGTGCTAAGAAGATTTTCCAATAAATTCATGATAGCATTTTTGTGTGAGATTTTTTTTTTCAATTATGTTACAGAATTAAGTACAGCATCTGGGGCCGAGTCTAGTTCCAGTTCCAGTTCCAGGTCCGGGTCGAGCTCTTCTGACAAGTTTGCTGTTCGTATAGTAGGAGGAGGTAATACTTATTCAGAAATACATAAAAAGTAGAGTAAAATAAATCGGATAATGTACATATTGCCGCACAGTGAGCCACAAAAGTGTTTTGCAAACACAGTCCACCTTCTCAACAGTTCCGCTCTAAATAGTTCCGTTAATCCAAATCCGAACTCGGGTTCCTGTTTCTTTCTCTGCTCGCCCGAAGTTCGGTTATGACTTTTTAAATAATTCCAAGCGAAGGTGATACGAATTTACACTTTTACTTCCGAATGAGGTGTTAATTCCAGCGTCGCACTTTTGAGAAAGGGCTTCCGAAATTCGTGGGCGCTCGAGAGCGGGACCGTGGTTGTAGAACCCCCTTTCGAGAAAAGTTATTATTTTATAAGCCCCATCGAGGCACTATTGATAAGATCTACTGTACATATTATATATCCTATATAGCCACACTTGTCCCGAATTATTTTAGGTGAACATATTCGTGACCTGAAGAACCCATCGTTGAACTGAATCCATCTTAAGGTTTTCTGCCTTAACCAGTGCTTGCACGACATTCGGTTTCTTAGATTTTTCAAGTCATTCATTGGCTATTTCGGCATTAGATCCTTCCCTGAAAATTAATGGATGGTATCTGTTAATTATAGCTCTAGCTATCCGACAAAAATGGCCTAGGTTAGGAACATGTTGTATCTGTACTACTTGCTAAAAGAATTTGAAAATTGATTTCATGTGTCCGTTCCTAGCTTTAACGATTCATCTAGACTTTGTCACTAGACGTGATTCGTTAGCATCTTCTGTTTTAAGTTGATGCTGATGTCGTGGAAGAAGAGCTGGCATTTTCCAGATAATACCCAAACGCACCAAAAGTTTAGTGGCATCTCTGTATCCCCTATCAACAATGACAATATCGTCTTCTTGGAACCACCTTCTCATTTTGTCAGCGTCTAATACGAATTCATGTTGTAATATAGCAGCATCATTATTACGGCTGTCAGAAAAGTACGGTCCTTGAATGTCAAGAATGTAACCATCAGGTGCAACTATTAATACAGGTTTGACTAAGCGACGTCCTTTGTCAACACAATATGACTGTCGCAGAGCCCTGAAGTTGCTGCTCTTATGAGTGTAAAAGTATGAGCCATCAATACACGAATTAACTCAAAGATTTTGTGGTTCTGGATTCTATAATTGATTAGCAAAATCTGTAACATGCCTGGTAATACAATCTTCTCTCACAATTTCGTCAAATCCGATGTTGTTAGGTACGAAACTTTGCATTAATGATTGTCTGACCATGGCGATGGCTCCACTAACTGACTGTCTACTTGGATATTAGAACATGACCTTGAGAAAAGCATTCGATAGACCTTGACGAAGTTTACATAAAAACATCAGCCAATCTCTCTTTTCCACATACTTGTGATAAGCTTCATGGCACTCTATCACAAAAAGTGAACAATTCTCAAAACTGTTCTTTGGTTACAGGACAAAGGCATTCAAATTCAGTGTCAGACAGGCTATTTTCGTCAAACAGTCTAGTCTGACCTAAAAGTTACGTTACGAAGTCCTTGCAAAAAGGCTAGCAGCAGGTGGGCCTCTAATTACGTATGGTCTGTTAATGAAACGTAAGCCCTGTAAAAGTGGCTGCAGAATTAAACCTTCATCATTTAAATTATGAGGACATGATCTTACGTTTTCCAGGATGTAAATATTGCATAAAATAAGAACATTTACTTTGCATTGGACTGATAATATTTGTGTATTATCAGCGGAATTGCAGAGAAGGCAAGTGTTACTTTTAGTCTGCATTAAGACATTCAGTCTTAAACATGTGGGATCCTCCTCCATATCAGCGATTTCGTTTCAAATCGATCGATTGCAATTTAAGCATATCTTTCTCAGATTTGTAACTTCTAAAAGCGGTCTTCGTAATCCATCTCGTCTGTGAATGGCAATTTCCCTTTTGCCAGCATTCCCATCTTCGTCGATTTGAGTCATGAGACGAGGAGCAATTGTCCATCACAAACGTAACACCGTAAGAGATTTCTAAATGCCATTGTGCTTAAAGATTGATTGTTTTATTGATTATAGATCTTTTTGAATAAGTCTCAATATTTTATAACTAACAGTTTTCTTCAGAATTAAAAAAATTTGTTGTCAATTGGTTTTTAACATAAAAAAGTATTGAAACACTTTTTTTAATCAAATGTAAACTATTATGCAGCATTTAATTTATTTTCAGTTAAAAAAATTCAAATTTAACAAAAATAATTGTGGTTTATAAATTACTTTCGTCCCAACACTTTTATTTGCCCTTCTGGGTTGCGCCACGCCATAGAAGAAATGACGTTAGAATTTTCTCTTTGAAAAACAGTAACAAACTCACTCCAATAATTTGAGGGTTTGTAGACCAGACCTTCCTCTAACGAAAAAATAAAAGGCAGAATTTTTCGTGAAACCCATTTTTCACCGTTTTTTCTCTCTTCAGAGCCTAGATGGCACAATGATGTTGGAATGATGATGGAGATAAAGTTTTATAAACAAAGTTTCAGAATAAAACAAATCATTGCTATCGTCATTTATTTTCTGCTACATGGGTCAAAAATGTAAAAAAATCCTTTCACTCCTAGAACTTCACCGAAAAATGGAAGAATTTCTCTTTCTAATTGTCAGCAAAAGAGGCAGTTTTACTTTATGTTAGCCAAATATTTTAAATATTTTTAGATACATTTCTCTATTTATTATATTCAATAGCATTTTCCACTGTCATGACTGCTCTTACACTTATTGTGTCTTTTGAACCAATCCCAAATCTCTTTTTGACATTTTAACCTCCAAAAAATGAAATTTCTGCATTGGATTTGTGAAAAACCTTTATTTTTCAGTCTTCTGCTATACCCACTACATGAGCTGGTATAGTGAAATCAATAGTCATTGTTCCTTAAAAGATTGTGTGCAAAAGCTGCACCAGGAGTAAAAAATTTTTAACCAGTGAAATATGCTATTATTCACATTATATCTATTATAAATATGAAAATGAAGCTATTTTTGTATCTCTTTACAGAAATAATAAGGTCTCAACCAAAACCTCAGTATCCAATACATACGACTACAGACAAGTTATTTCCTGGATCCGAAGGTGTCCATTTTCCTGATATCGAGGAGTTGTCAAAAGATCCTGTTCATTTGGACCCGTACTTCACTAATCTAAATGGTAGGAAGCTGAACATCGCGAGTTATGAAAAGCCCATTTACTTAGAAAGGGGCCCTATTATCTTCGGACGGAAGACAATAGTTAATATTGATCCACTAGGTCCTTTGTTTGACGCACCAAATCTATATGTCGTGTTTGACAGAATAAAACACCTTTGGTATAGTCTCTCATATACTGAATTACAGAAATTGGGAGTGAGTCGTTATCAGCCATTTGTTTCCGCGCATGATGAGGCGCATGCTGAAGTACATCCTCCTCGGGAACAAGTAAAGATAGAAGCACACAATGAAGCTTGCAAATTAGCATACAGTAAAACAAAGGATCACGAAGAAACTAGAAGAGTAGCTATACCAGACGATCCAGAACGCTTTCAAAAAACTACCGTATACATGATGACAATGGATTCGGAAGAACCTATAAAAACATCTATAATCTCCGAGAAAGGTGGCGCGGAATCAGTCAAGAAATGCTACCGTGAAGAATATAAAAGAGCATACAAAAGTTTAACAAGGGGTCCATCTGGTCTAGTGCGTGGCTTTCTTAACCGAAAACCTAAAGCCAGAGCCAGTTCGAGTCATGGTGGAAACGTAGACTAACTTTACAGGAACTAATAAGAAGAACTTTACGCGCATTTTACTGCGACTTTCCTTGTGCATTACAGAAAAATTCAAATTTAAAAAATTGAATTAATAAAAAAGTATCATAGGTAAATACTAGTACTGTTATTTTGCAAGACGGCGCAGCGGATAAGGGGCAGTATTACTATTTCTACACCTCACTCACACACTTTAATTAATGCTTGTTAATTTTACTTCATCTTACCAAGCACAATAATAGTATAAAATTTTTGTTTCCGGGAATACCACGTCACAAGGACAGTGGATAGTATTACTGAGAGAAGAGTTAGAAGGTTTAATAGAACTTATTGCCATAAAAGAAAAGTTGGAAGATGAAGAAAAGCTCCATATGTAGAAAACCCACTTGTAAGTTCATTTGAACCGGGTCTTTATACTAATATTGAATCTTGAATCTCTGATGACTGATCAAGATTTTTGGGTACTTATTGGTAAATTATCACATATTCTTGGATTAGCACCAGATAATTCTTTTTCGACTTAAAAATAATAAATACACAAAGCTGAACATCCGTCCAGTCTAGCAAGTGCTCTTCCAGATAAATTCATTGTTTACTGTAATATTTTTTAACCGCGCATTAAGCGCGATGGGGTAGCACAACTCTAACGGCCCAACAATTCCTGTAGAACAAAAGAAGTTGGCAAAACAGAAGCGATTTATTTTTTATCAGCCAAACTATATACCATTTCCCAACCAATACTATTTGAGTTTGATACGCTGACGGCTACACTTCACTCAAATGGATTTACTAGATAAAACAAAAACGATGGGCCACTACATTGATTATTACGCTTTACACCTAGGCGGAAAATGTATCTGTCTAATTTCCGCTGGATGTTGACATCATATCCCTTTTTTAACCAACCGTTCTCGACTTATTAAAATAGAAGCTGATCCAGCTGATCTAATTGTCATTAAAAAATGGCAGTAAAATACCGCTAAACAATTTGAGAAAATCGCTATTGAAATTTAAAAAGTGCAACAGGCTTAAGTCCTTTTCGGGTCTATTTTCAAAAAGCACATACTTTCGAAACTCTTATGATTCTGCATACTTTTCCTATTAAATCGATATTTTTTAAGAATGTCCCTACAGAAATTCAGTAGTTCTTTAAAAATAAAAATGCGAATCTAACCAAAAATGGCTTTGACATTTTGAGCTGTAGCCACCTTAGGCCTGAGAAATTAATGAATGATAAGAAATAATAAACCTATAAACTGGGTTATAAAAGACATATAAATTCTTTGAACATAATATTTTTATTTAACTTTGACTGTTCAACAAATACAACGTCGATTAAATAATGGTTTTAATAAAGAATACACCATAATTTTCACTTTTTTTCGTCATTTAAAAATACTTCTATGAAATTGGATATCATGAAAAAGAAGAAAACACATTTTCGGAAAAACCACACAAGGTATTAAACAAAATAACTAAACAAAATTTGTTTATCCCAAAATGACCTATAAATTCACCAGAAAGCATTTTTTGACATGACACGTAATTTTTATTATAATCGTAAAAAGAAAACATCAAACAACCACAAATTTTACTTTTGAGAAAAAAATTATTAAGCTGAGATTTTTCAACAAAAAAACATCAACAAATTTTTTGTAAATTATTTTTAGATAGAACACATACTTTTGCCTTAATTGTAAAAAATAACATTAGAGTAGAAACTGTATATCTATGAAAACAAAACAAAAGCTAAAATAAAATGCCACACAATGAAATTTTTTGCCTGTATTATAAAATAAAACTTTTTATAATTATAAAAAGAAGACAATAAAAACACGTCTGTTGCAATATTAATGCACATTAAAATGTGTAATAAAATATATTTATTGAAATGATAATAATTAATTTAACAATATATATTTCATTTAATAAAGTTTAACACAATATAGAAAAAGTTTGATATGATACGAATGTGTTCGTTAGAGCCGAAGGAGCTTTCACGAAAGAGAAATCACAATCACCAAATTACATTTTTTAATAGTTTTACACTTCCTTAGATTAATTAAACGTTAAACCGGCAACATTCCTTTGAATACTACGCCGTTTATATTTTTTACAAAAACGTGATATCTGTGGATGTACTTTGATTTAAAAAGTTCGTTTTTTGGCTGCATTGTGAAAAAGTATAGTCTTGTATGTAACTGAAGCTTTCTAGGAACGTTTATATGAAAATCTAGTGCGCGAGTCTCATGGTTATGGTCATTATATCGAATATTGGGATGGGCAGGGTTATGGGTGATTGGTCTCACAATTTGGCTTTCTGCCATCCAAGCCGCTTGACTTGGAGCTAGTATATAAAACTCGTAGAAACCATTGACTTCTGGATTGAAAATCCAATTAGGATGACTACCTTTCTGCAATTCACTCGTTCTTATTCTTGCTACAGCTTCATAACCATTTGAAAGTCCTACGACAACTTCTGCATTTGGTTCAATTTCATACACATCTAGGATATTTTCAGCTGAAGAAACTGAAGAAGATGCAGGAGCTGTAGTTAGGGCAGGAACCAAAGGATTAGAAGAATGATGTGGAAGCCTATTCTGTACAACAGAAGCAGTAGGATCCGCTTCTCCTCTGCGTGGCTTTTTAGTTCGAGAAGAACGTACCGCATCTAATTTACAAAAAGAAAACGAGTTAATTATTTTAAAATGTAACGTAACGATTAGGCGATAATAAGTGGTTCAAATTTGGGTGTAGCTTTCTCAGTTCTGCATTGCTGAGGATGCTACAATGTGACACACCCGACAAAAATCATCTATTACTGATGGGTCACACCCAAGCGCATTAATTTTGTAAACTGTCAAAAAAATTAAAAACCAAAGCAATTAATATTTATTTGTTGATAGAATACAAAAGTTTTTAATGAAAATTAAAACTTTTTAATAATTTAAGAAGCAAAAATACTTTCTCTGATCGATCCAAGTAATTACCTTAATAGGAACATTAGTACAAAGTTGGAATATTCCGAGTCAATATTTTAATACACATTTAAACAAATTACATTACCTTTTTGATTTTGACTTTGATAATATAAAGATATTAGCAAAAGAAAACAAAACTTACAAGCGTAGAATTTTAGAATCGATTTTTAATAATAAATATAAAAAACATTCCATTAATTTAAAAACAGAAATACTTAATGTAACTCAATGTTAATATAGTATAATAAATTAAATATTTAAAATCTTAAATGCCTTGGCGCGCTGTTTTCGTTAGAATTGAATTTAGGCCCTCTATATCGAAAACGTTGTACTATATATCCAACATACTGTAACCCGCGAGTTACATAGTATAGCCTCTCTATAGGCAACCAGACATACCGCGTCGAAGGGACAGGCAAAGCGTTGCATCACAACAGGGCAACTTGAGAGCGCAAACTCGCAGCCTCCCACTAAAACATTCTAGTGGAGATGCGAGACCCGCGGATGGGGACTGGCCTATAAAAAGAGAGACTCGACACAGAATTGGCAGTTGGGGGGTTGCGTGGGTTACACAACAGTTTTTCTCTTGAGTACCCGGTCCCAAGGGCACTCTTTTTAGTCTGAGCTGCGCAATTCTTGCACGAGAACAACTATCCTTTTGAGGACTCTAAATTTGGCTATTTCTCCGCGTGTAAATTGAAAATTCTCTAAGAATACAAAGTCTATTAAATTCTATTCTCTTTCTGGCCGAGAGTGCCACACTGAAAAAATTTTGGGCGCGCCCACGTGGTAGAGCTGGAACACCAAATGCGTCGCGCGCTGCTCGCCTACAGCTTGGTATAAATCCTCTCTCTTATTGCGCACTCTCTGTGCCCACATTGGAACAGCTGTAGTACCAACAGTGTTAGTACTGTAACGCTCCCTTCTGGCGGGAGCACGGTATCCCCACGCTGAGTTTTGCGCTGAGATTGTGTTGATTCGATAAACGGTTTGTTATTTATTATATTTTTGCTTAGACATTGACTATTATTGAATGCTAGTGTACTTAATTGTTTACACGATTACAAAACTCCACTGCGACCTGCGGCTTAATTTGCTTGCAAAAATCTATTTCTGGAGCCGTGGGGCAATTTCATTCTCTTTTGTGGGATTGCTGCGTACCCAACACACGGGAAAGGATCTGCTCGCGCGTTTAATACTATAGCTTACTTATATGTGGTCTGGCCGTTGCATCAACCGCCGTGGTGGCGCTGCGTTGCCACTATGAAGACAGCTGCTTCCCCAAAATTTTTTCAGTGCACTATTAGAAAATATTATCTGAATTGCAATATTTTTCTATTATCTAATTGAAGAGCGGGGCTCAGTATACCTGTCCACCCCGGTTAAAGAAGTTAGATTTAGAAAATAGAGTTTCTTTTTGAAAACCTTGGTTTCTTATGGGCAGACGGGAGTATACCTCTCCGCACCTGGCTAAGAAAGGGTCCAAATTTTAATGAAGTGCGAGAAAATATTTTCTGGCTATTGTAATTTGAGAAAGCCTTATAATAAAATGTTATATTCTAGAAATGTGAACATTTTTTAATTGTTGATTCAGGTTTCTTGACCAGGGAAAATAATTAATAATTTTTAATGTTTATTTGGTTTTTCTACTGGTCTTTATAAACTTTATTAAAAAATTGGGTAATGACATTTTTCAAAAAAAAATTTCTGATAAAACGCGAATTTTTAACAGAAATTTAAATTGTTAAACGAAGACGTCACTTTTACAAATATAAATTTTTATACAATTATTTCAACTTTCCACCAAGTAGTTGAATTGATTACAAAAATTAATATTCTACTTTTCAATTTCTAACTAACAAATATGATTTTGATAACAAATAAGTTAATTTGTTTCCAAATAATTAAATTTTCAGAAAAATTGTTTTAATTTTAAACAAATAGTTTATTTGTGCAAATAAAGCGAGACAAATTTAGATGTTAAAATTTGCATTTTATATTGTAAAAGATTTTCTAGCCAAGAAGATCAATTTTTGACAAAAAAGTACAAATTTTTCAAAAAATACTTTTATTTTCAACAACAATTAATAATTTACGTCCAAAAATGAAGTAGCTACAATGTCAGTTGACAAATTATTTCTGAAAATAATTGGATTTTTAACAAAACAGTTACATTTTCAAAGAAAGAGGCTTTAACCAAAAACGAAATTTTTACTCAAACTATAAATTAAAAAAAAAAATTTATAAATTTTCAACCAGAATCTGAAAAACAGTTGACTTTTTAACAATAAAATATAATTTTTTATGAGAAATTGCTGTTTTTTCTCAAATTTTCCGCTTTTGGCTCACTTTTCACTTAGAGTAGGTTAATATTTAATTTAATATAGTACAAATAATTGCTTAAACAAATTTTTATTGTTAATTGCCATCTTTTTTATATTAATGTTAGATAGTTGCTATTTTTTCGAAAGTTTTAAACTTTTTGTCTATTTTTAAATTACAGTGAAGTAATAACTAATGCAATTTAACAAAAAAAAATTGTATCAACAATATATTATTATTCCTAATAAAATTCTTTTCAAAAAGTGGTAAAAAGTTGCGGTTCTTTCTGAAATTTTTAAATATTTGTTCACTTTTCACTTTGAATGACCTGATTATTACTTAAGTTAAACAAAACCAATTATTCAAAAAAAAAATTTATTTTTAATAACTATTTTTATCTATAATATTGACCAATTCTTATTGAGCTTAACTTATTACTTGCTTATAACTAAAAAGTAAAAGAAAAAATTTTAATTTAAAAAAAAACATACATTTCTAGCATTAATCTAAGAGAACATAGTTATAAACAATTATAAATTATTTAAACAACTATTTTTGTAACTAAAAAACAGAAACATTAATTTTTTTCCAAAAAAGAACAAATTTTGAACACAATAAATGAATTTTAATTCAGGAAAGATAAACTCACAGCAAAAAATGGAATGGATTACTTTTCAGTTAAAGAAATAAGTTTTTAAGAAAATAACATAAATTTTTAAGAAAACAGTTAAATTTTCAATCAAAAAAATTAATTTTTTACCAAAAATATTCAATGCATATAAAAAAAATTGACAACAAATTTCGTCAAATTTATAGTGAAAAAATTAATTATAAATAATGAATAAAATTTGTTAGTTACACAACCATTATGTCAATAAATTTTTAGTTAAAAAATTAATTGTTGATAACAAACAGATTTTAATTCCTAAGCAATAAATTTTTACCAAATTAGGAATAAAAACAAGTCAACAAAAATTTTCAATCGAAAAAATATCTACAAAAGTAATTCAATTTTTGGACGGACGACACAAGTTTAGAAAAAAAAGGATTGAACTGAAATTTTTTAACCAAAAAATACACCAAAATTTGTAAATAATAACTTTTTGATGTGATGCGTAGTTTTGTTTTTAATCGTAAAAAATAACATTAAAAATAAAAAAAATTCTATTTTTTCAAAAACAACGCAAGATTTATCACTAATATTATTAAAAAATAATATTCATAAAAATGCGTCATAATTTATATTTCATGAAAGTTGAATTTTATTTTTAAAACAATCAATTTTAAAACCTAAAATTGGAATTTCAAAGAAACAATGTGACTTTTAGGCAAAAAAATATAATTTACCACGAAACTGATATATTATTAACCTACAAAAATTAAATTTCGAACGATGAAAATTATTTTTTTTTTTACCAAAGAAATGAGATTGTAGAACAAAAAAAGATCAATCCCAAAAAATTTTAAAATTTACGTTTTTAGTCAAAACAATACATTTTTAACAATTAATTTTAAATTTTACCCAAGTCATTGAATTTTTAATTAAAATAGATCAATTTTCAACGAAATAGTTAAACTTTTAACCGAGCAAAGAAGATTAACTTTTAAGCATCAGAATGCATTTTTATTTAAAAAAATAAAAACTTTTCTGAAACGGATGAATTTTTAAATAAAACTGATAAATTTTCGAAAAATAATGGAATTTTGTTTAAAAAGATTTTAATTGACTTTTTAAAATCAAAACATGAATTTTTAAAGATGAAATAAGTTTTTAAGAAAAGAAATTGAATTTTCAGTCCAAAAAGACGAATTTTTAACTAAATAAGATAATTTTTTTTTAATTGTTAATTTCTCTACAAAATAGTTGCATTTTTATCTAAAAAGATGATATCTCTCTTAAAACAGATAAATTTTTATTTTTAAAAAATAGTTGAATTTTCATCCAGAAAAAATGCAAGTTGCCTTTTCAAGGTCAAAATATTAATTATTATAACACAAAATAAGCTTTTGCGAAAAAATTAAATTTTTAATACAAAATGTCGAATTTTGGTCAACCAGAAAGGATTAATTTACATTTTTATCCAAGAAAGATGAAATTTGTTCTAAAACAGATAAATTCTTATCAAAACACTTCAATTTTTTTTTAAGTTGAATTTTCACCCAAAAAATATTTCACTTCATTTTTCAACACCTAAATATTAAATTTTAAAGAAAAAGTAAGTTTTTCACAAAATATTTAAATCTTCAGCAAAAAAGCAGAATTTTCAACCAAAAAGTATGACTTTTTAACAAATCAGTTGAATTTGCAACCTAAAAGAATGTATTTTTAAGAAAACTGTTAAATTTTCAGCGAAAAAAAATTTATAACAAATCAAGAAATAAATATGATTTATTTTATTTATAACTTTTGCATGTAATAAATTACTGATTTTTTCAACTTCTTTTGAAATTGTTCTATACTTCTGCATTAAAAAATTTGTTATTCTTGAATTTTAAATTGTTTTCTTTTTTAATATTAAGAAATAAAAAACAAGGTATTTGAATTTGCGATTTAAATGTCTTATATGCATAGATACAAATCAATTTGTTTGTTTTTCCTATTTTTCAGTTTCAAGAAATTGCAACCTCATTGTTTTGAACAAAGTCAAATCTGTTAAGCAATCCGGTCATTTTTTTAAACTTACAGATTTCTCACGTCTTTTAGTTCTATAGCCTTTTTAAAAATAAAATATTACAGCCTTAAATAAATTCACTTATTTTCACAAAATTATAATTTCTTTAATAGGAAATTTTTTATTTTACAATTTTTATTGTATATAAATAATTAAAAAAAAATTGTTTCTCTATTTTAAATTGCCGCCCCCCTGCAGACAACGTTACACCCCACAAGGGATGAAGGGTCTAGACGCTTGAGTCGCGAGCAGACCAGGTGCGCCGACTAAGGCACGACCTGCGCCGAGGAACTAGTCAGTGCCTGGTCAACGCCTAGGCACCGCCCGGTTTCATCCCGGCAGTCTCTCCTGGTCTCATAACAGTCTCGCGACATCCTTCCACTCACTTAAGTTCCTTCCTGATGATACAGAAGACAATCCTCTTCTTAACCCCCCCCCCCCCCCCCCCCCCTCCCCTCCCCCCCCCTCCTCCCCCCCCACCACCCCCAAAACAGCAAACAAAAATAGACAAACATAACTTAAACAATGTTTAA
>JAAAKG020104612.1:0-15730 GCA_010014905.2 Druon quercuslanigerum | reverse complement strand
TTCTCTTTCCCTTTTTTTTTTTTTTTTTTTTTGTTTTTTTTTTTGGAATTTGCTTCTCTCTTAATTTTTTTTTTTTTTTCTAAAAATTTTGTTTCATTTTTCGTTTTTATTTGGTCCCCCCCCCCCCCCCCCCCTGTTTAAAAACTACCTGATCGATGTGTCAGTTTTTGGAAAATGTTCACAAAACTCTTGTTGCTAAGCATAGAACCATTTCGTGTGATCTTATTAAATCAACGTAGATTTGCTCCTAACCAATCCAATGAAAACTTAGCAATTCTTGATAATAGTATTTTACGCGCCTAGGCTGCAAACTAAAACTTTAGACGCGGATACAGAATTTAACGTCTGCGCAGAAGGTAAAGAGGGTTTAAACGGTATAAGAGTTGCATACGATACTATATCTAAAATAGGCAAAATAATAGCACTCTTTTTCACTTTTCTTTTACTTTTCACTTACTTCTTCGTCCTTGCTGTCACTTTACGTGCCGCTTGTCGCAGTACATAAAAGTAAAATGTTACTGTCGGCATTTTATTCTTGTTTAAATTAATCCGACCTACAATTGATGGCCCAGCATTATTAAATGTCATTCTTTAATTATACCTTCTAAATCAAGAAGATACAGGGATCGACTGGGCCTAAACATTCGGTTAATGTAATTATCCTTGTGATCGGTGGTCTTGGAGTTACGAACCTAGGAATGTTTCGTAACTTTAGAGTCGTACCCGAGTGTCAACATTATCTCAAGGCCCGCTGGCTACGGCTGTCGAAAATGGACCAGATAATAAAAATAGAGGAAAAATCGAGAAAGTCTCTGAATGAATTTCTCTTCGAAGAATGGGGATTGGTAATTGGTTAGTTGATCTTTTTCTAATTATAGGAGATGGAAGATAAGTAGAATCAATTAGTATCCTTAGAAAAAAACAGGTCGATCTTTTAAATATTAAGAGATTATAGTATTATTATTGTTAGTTATAAGCTGCTTATTTTCTTTGATTTGGTAGTTTTTCCTTTTTATCCAGTAGTTTCCAGTAGTTCATTCAGTAGTTTTTCATCCAGATCCTCGATTGGTGGTTTCTAGGTGGACAAAGCGTGAACTGTCAATTATGCACACAACTGCAGTTTTTCAGTGTGCACAATTTTTGCTTCGTTTGGCTCTAACGTGATGAATGTGTTCCGATCGCCATCAATTCTTCTCAATTGTACGGACCGCTAATATAGTTATCAAAATCATCTTTTCTTTGATTTATTTATGTGCAGGCGTGTTCTCCGTGATTAAAGTATTTCGAATTTGATTTTTGAACGTAGAATTTTTTACAGCATTCTTTAGCTGTTTCGAGTCTCTCTTTGGCAAGTACCTGAATGTTGTCGAGTTTGATAAAAATGTTTATCAGGTATCGCAGATAAGTATCCTCCTGTCGTAACAGGGTAAAATTGTTGGGCATTTCTACAGCAGACTAAGATGTAAAGCGCGAAACGACCTGATCGTCAAAGCTATTATACTAAGAAAACGCTGCGAAGCGGAACTTACATCTCCAGTTGGAAGCACTCTCGAATTGTTTGAGGTAGTTCACCCACGTTTGATGGCTCCCCTCCAAAGATCCTAGTCTTTGAGGATGATAGGCTCTAAACTAAATATGTTTGATTATGCAAATTGAATAAAAGGTTTTCGTGCACTGGATGATCAAATTCAAACTTTTGTGAAACTGCTCCATTCGAGCCAATGCCATGGTAGCAAAATATATCTCCTTGGTTGTTCTCTCGTCGGGCCATGCACGGCACAGGGTGGAAACCCCTTGGTGTTTCGCGCTAGCCTCTGTCGCTATCGCGTCATTTGTATCTAGTGTGTCTAATCCGGAAATAAAGTACCTCGCCATCCTCATCGCTTCCTGGGGAAAGTCGAATTGACTCCTGATCGCCGGTTTATCAGGACTCCTCCATGAGTAGCCCTCGCCCAGCGCCCACGGAGGGATCACAAGCTGTGCAACGATCTGAGCGATTCGCACGCCAAAGTGTAAGTGGCAATAAACTACTTTTGTTTTTATTATATACCGTCTCACTATTTTTATTAACCCCTTCTTATCTGCTAGGGAAACTACGCGGAGGGGCATATGGGTCTGTTTTTAGATCCATCTCTGTCGCGCATATAAACTTAGTCAGCGTCCATGTGTCAGTGAACGCGTAAATTAATGTTATTTATTTCTCCTCCTTTGTACAGTTTTATAATAAAAAGGAGGTGTCTCTGGGTCACACATTTCTCAGGCTAACTTCTACAGGTTAGTCCTAAAGAAGTGACCTGTAATGTTCACAAAACGTCGGCAAGATTCTCCGTTTTTCAATTATATGTATAAGCGCGTAATCTCGCTAAATATTGGACCGCAAGCCCCGCACAAGGTCACGAGACGTACTTCATAAACAAAGAGTCGAGAGAAAAAATAATCTCAATTTACAGTCTCGGAATAATTAAAATGTTTAAATTAAATCTTTAATTCAAAACCAGATTTAAATTTTAAATGAAACTCAGGTCGGTAGTTTTGAAAATTAAATGACAAACCCAACTGTAACGCCAAATACTAAACTAAGTGCCCATGACCAAAATGATAAGTAGCTCAATAGGTCATGGTAGAGGTTTCAACTCAGGTTCAATAAATAATTCGAGTTAATGATATAACGAAACTCTCGAACATGATTAATTTTAAGAAAAAATGCAACGTTAATTAGGCAATTCATTAGACAATAAATTTAAGGCGAAAGTAATTCAAATCAAAACAAATTACGTAGACTCTCAAGAAAAACTTACAGGTGAAACAGAGGGTTAAGAATTAATGCAAATAATTCAGATACAGAATACGAATAAGATAATTACACATACGAATAAACAATTCAAGCAACTGATTTTTCTTGCAGTATGATAGAAAATATACCTAAAAGGGATGGGGAACTGACCTGGACAAATAAAAAATTCGAGGACAACTTTTACTAATTACGGAACCTAAAATTTGAGATAAAAGAACAAAAGCATAATAACGGTTAAAAGGATGAAATTATTCCCAGGCCAATAAAGATAAAAGGGAAAATAAAAGCGCTCAAACTGATAACCAAAACCAAAACTAATTAAGACACATTATGCCTACAACCAGGGAAAAAGGAGCGGTGAGTTTTAAGGCCATTAATCCCACAACGTAGCACTGAAAAGCCGGAAATCTTTAATTCACATAAAGATGAAATAACGAAAACACGCCTTCATTAGATTGCAAACTTCAAAAATAACTAATTTCGAATTTTGGTAAATACAGGTGCCTCATAAGCAGAATCGTGACTCTCCTTGGCTCAAAGATGCTTCTCTGCTCACACCAAACTTGAAGCTATTTTATTCAGATGATGATATAACTCTTTAATAGGTCTTTTTGGCACCCTTATGCCCTCCTTTTACTGATTCGTGATACTCTCTAATTATCTTATCTCTGCTATCAATGGGCGAAGTAATTATTTCTCCAGGCGGGAAGTACCAATCCAATAAATTGCTGTTCAATCGTTCTTTTAACTGGTTCCAGGGATAGGTCACTAACTCCATTTTCTGTACTTGTCACAGAATTTTTTATATTGAGACGATAGTCACTTTTTTCCAGGCATCTGGAACTTCTCATATCTCGATACATAAACTTATCAACTCGCCAATCCTGTGAAATATGTATTCGTTACCGCATCCAAGCGGTTCATCGGTCATAGCATCTACATTAGCAGCCCTGCTATTCTATAAATTCTTAACGCTAATTTCCAAACCAGATTCTTTTTTGTATATCCTATTTTTTAAATGTATATGCACTTCTTTTTTCTATAAATTCCAGTCTTCAGCAGTTGAGCAATAAGAATTGAATCAAAATTTTCCAAGTTTCATATATTTTTTATATGTTTAGCTAGAAAAAGTTGCCCAGTAGCTTAGACTGATTTATGAAATATAAATATCTTAGAAGAATACGCTTTAAACAAGTTCAATCTACGAGATAAGAACTACAGTATAAATTACGTACTATTGTGAAACACCAGAATAATCATTAGTTAAACTGGTAACCCAGTTCTTCATAATTATATTAACTGGCTTTTTCTCTACTTGGAAAGTATGAAAATCGCATATACTTTAGCCTTCTGCTCGGCAGCTTTTCTTAACACTATTGGTAAATATCAAAACATAATATGTGTAAACACAAAATAATATTTTTAAGCTTTCCGCAAAGAAAAATTTCGCCGTCGTTTCGGATGGATTACGGAATTCAGAAATATTAATGGTAATCCGCAATCGTTCCGAAATTTTAAGCTTTTTTCTGCAAAAAGTCTGGAATCTAAGCTTTCTTTAAACGCAATAGAATCCAATTTACGTAGCCCGCGCAAATTGAAAAGTGACATTTTCGTAACAGAACTCGAAAATCTGCAGAGTTGACAAAATTTCCCATAATTTATTATCATTGAAAAAATACTTCCATCAATCTACGTAAAATTTCTCCGAAAACTTACAAATAAAACTCTTACAGAAATACCTGCGAAAAGAATTGCCCGTGGGTAATACCGACGGGTCAAGTACTTTTTAAAACTTTTTTTACCTGTGTCGGCCCAGCACTCATATTTGGTTGAATATGTTGTGTTTATTTATGGTTCAGTTTTATTGTTTCACTTTTTAATATTTGTACTATTTTTAGGGACAAATGCAAAGTTTTTTTGGTATCTTTCTAACTTTCTGATTAAATTGAGAAGGAACATAAGAACTCCAATATAAAAGCAGTTTCGGACATTGCCTCGCAATGCACTTGTCAGTACATCAGTACACTGACACACGGTTGCGTAACTGCGTGACCCAGCAGTTCTTGGAATAAATAAATCAATCGCTTGAATACAGACGCTTTTGTCCATTACGTTTATGTGAAAACCACCGCAATTTCTTTAAGTCTCCACGTTCCAAAACCCCTTAAAACGAAAAAAAAGTTTTACGATGGTGTCTGTCTGTAGTCGTGATTGTGGTCTGTATACCGTAGAACTTTTATAATAAGAAGCGGATTAAACTGTGCACTGGCACAAGTTTCAAGGGACCAAAAAGAAAGATCGAGTCTGCTAACCAGAATTTTTTGAAAAAAGACTGTTTGGCTTGGGCAACAAGAAACAATAATAATAAATTCCACTTTTCCGTAAATCTATAAAAGATACGAAATATTATGACTAGATAAATAATTTGCACCCGAAAAAGATTAAAAAATTGGTTCTTTATCACTTTTTTACAAACCCTGTAGTCTTTGTTTCATTCATAAAAAATAATATCTAAGTAAAAAAAAATAATTTTTGGTAAAAACAAGAGCAAAAAACCACCAAGCACGCGGAACAACGCATAACCTTTATATTTTTTATAAATAAACTGAATAAACTAAACATAGTAAATAGCTAATGATGTCAACATATGTAGGGACATTTGTACCAACATAAAAAAAACGATTCAAGTCCATGTTCCTTTAACTTCTACACAAGGAAGCAAATTCCTTATTCAGATTTTCTGTCTTCATATACATGAACCAATATGATGGAAAAAATTGCCACTTTTCTATTAATCGTTGCACTGCTGGTGAACAATATATAAATTGTGGCAAATACTAACATTTCATAGAGAAACTTAATAAAATAAGCTATAACTGTCATTGCCCATTCTTTCCAATAGGAATTTTAGAATAATGTAAGCAAAATCCATAATGAGATAAAGAATGGTGCTATTTTTAAAACAAATTTAATAAACACATGCACAATTCGGGGATTTGTCACCTTATAATTATTTAATAATTTTTATCATTAAACAAAATTATTACACGAATGAATTATTCAGGCACAAAAAATTAATACGGCATTCCAAATTGAATTATTGTGGAGCAGGTAACTAAAAAGATTAAAAATGAGAGAAAAAAATATTGTTGTCGAGAAATTCCCGAGTACAGATTTTTCAAACGAATTTTTTAAAAAACATAAAATTACTTAAATAAGTATGAAGTTTGCTGAAAGTATTTTACAGTTTTCAGTTAAAAGAAAGGACATACAAAAACGAGTTTTTTCACCTACAGATTTCCGAATAAGGCATTTTTTGTTTAATTTATTCAAAGAACATCAAAATTATAAACTAATTATAAATAGGAATATACATCCCCGTTGGAAACGGTTAAGTCAATTTTGCCAAAGTAAATTTATAACATAAGAAAGTACTCTTAATAAATTATAAGAATGTAAAAGGATGTGATCTTTTTTTCTTCTTGCAGAGTTAAGTTTGCAATTTGATTGTTTGCCGAATGGCGACCCTATTCCTGGTATTCCTCGTAGTAGACCTTGCTCTTCTTCTTCTTCTGAGATACGATATTCACCTGAGACTTCTCTTCCCCCTGCCGAGCCTGCTGTTCGAGTCAGATCTAGGTCTCGCCCCGCCAGGTCTAAGTCTCGCCCTGACAGGTGTAATGCTCCCCCTACCAGAATTGCTTTATCTGACGGCAATGAATATCATCTTGGCAATCTCGAACTTATTCGTCTTATTCCTAATTCAAATCCAAACCGAGTATTCTTACTTCGAAGATACACTTTGCCTGTCAATAAAGCAATTAAAATACGCGTAGGAGAAAACAAATATTTGCCCATACCGAACCAGGAACAAATTGTATTATCAACATACGATGGTAACGTCTTTGCGGTATTGGAAAGTAGTAATTATCTTGCTGGATTATATGGTCTTCGCGGCAAACAACGGGTGAAAGTGAACATGGAAAGTGGCACCGTTGTCCGAATGACCGCACAAGAAACCGCTGAAGCTCCAGTAGGCGTTTACCGCGAAATCGTGATGTATTTTTGGGTCGGGCGTGTTTACAACTAAAATTAATTGGTGTGTGTAATGCAAATTTGGTCTCAAATGGGATTTTTAAGTTATATTGCCTCAAGGCCCCAGCCAGTCTTCTTTTGGACCCAAATCCTATGATTTTTTTTCTTTGGAGAAAATATTTTTTAATGTTAGGTTTCTTTGAAGGTATCGTTGGGGGCCCTTTTGACATAAGTTTTCTGTTTACCATAGGTTTATACTAATTAAAATACAAAATAAAGAGTTTTATGTTTAAATAAAGTCTTTATGTTCAATTAAATATTGCTTTAGAAACGGTGTAACGATTTAAAGGACCATACTCAAATTACATAACGAATTATAAGCCTAAATTAAGACGCCCCCTACAACTTGTAACAAAAAGTAATAAACTATGTAGAAAATAATTACTGATTTTATTGATGAAAATAATTACTGATTTATCCAAACAATTGAATTTTGAACATAAAAAAATGAATTTTCAACAAGAAACGGTAAGAGTTCATATTTCAAACAAAAAATATGAACTGTCACAAACATTTTTTAATTATAAGTTCTCAGTGACTTACATTGTTTGTAATATAACTGAAAACCTAACACTTTATTTATTCTACCAATATTTTTCGGCATAGTTTTATTAAGAATGGATCATTCATCAAGAATAGTCCAATCAACTTCTTATATGTTTATGTAATGTAAGTCATCCCATCCTTTTTAAAATTGTATTTAGGAAACTGAGTTCAAGAAACAAAATTTCTAAATGCAGCTTTATTTAACATATCAGAAAGCGAAGCCGCTTTTGTGATCTTTTCAAATATCTTATAGAGAACCCTTATCAAAATCAATTCAGCCAAAGAAAGTGATAAAAAGATAAGGAAATAATAAATCTATATTCCAAAAGAAGAGAGAAACTTACTGAATGCTAAGCGTTAACATATGCTAGAAAAATTTAAATTTTTAATTACTTTAAATAAAGGTAAAAGGATCTAGACAACAATAAATCACGTGGACGGGAAGGATGAAATAATCTCTAAATAAAAAAAAAATTAGGTGAATTTCTTAAAATTGGTACTATCGAAAGGCGAGGGGAAAGTGATCTCAGCGACATTATTCAGGAGTACTGCATTATATTACATATTTGTGGGGAAAGTCAAGGTTTATGGCACATGAATTCAGACTTCAACACTACGTCAATATAAATTACAGGCTCATCATACAGGGTGTCCAAAAAGTCTGGGAACACCTGAATAACGGTCCAGATAAAATATTGTTTAAATTTAAATTAAACATTTAATTTGATCTTGAACTTGATCCTAAAGCCCACTAAAGAACGACTAAAAAGAAAAAAAAAGAAAGTCAGTTAACATCTGGACCCGGATGATGTGCAAACGTTAACATTTTTAATTTTCCAAAATTTCGACTAGTTGTTAAGAAGTTAATATTCTTGTTAATTTTTATTTTTAAAAAGGAAGACAATGGACACTGTCACTGCGGGTACATATGCAAAGCCTCCTGACTGTTCCAGCATCCAAATCGCCCCGTAATGACGAGGAAATCGAGGATTTGTGGTTTAATTTTGCGATAATCTTGGGACGTTCAGAGAAAGGAGAAAGCGGATTCAATACCTCGGAGCAGGTGGTTTTGAGAAAGGAAAAGAAGGAAGCGGGCTCTAGCTTGTAGTGTAAATGTAGTCTGGGTCGCTTAGGTGCTGAAGGCTTAGGAGAGGGAAGAATTCTGGATCTCTGCGGCGTATGTCTTTTTAGAGGGGGTATAGGTTTCTGCGGTCTTCCTGCTCTTAAGAATTGTGAAATTTTTCGCTGGTATTTTGTCAAAGCTTTTCTTCCATTCGTCAGTCTTATTACGGCTGCAGTGGGTACCGGAGAAGTAGCCGCTATGTCCCAATATATCTCAAAAAGACTGGAAAGAAGCAAGGCCTATTCTTTTTGGTTTCTTTGATCAAATCTGCATATTAGCGGAGGAAGAGGAGGGGTTCCCGTGATTCTGCATTGCATCATAATCTTGAGATTATTGAGGCAGAGCCACGAAGAATTTTAGGTCTTCTATGCAGGATTTGACTATAAACAGGTCGCTAAGAGAACGCAATTTAACCCAAACCACTTGTAAAGCCTTGTTTAACAAATTTAACTGAACCTATCACAGATGTAGATAACCATCCACGTGTAAAACAGTGTTACTGTTTAACATTCCCTAAACTCAAATAGTGGTTGGTCTTTAGCAATAGTTGTAGCTAGAATAGCGGAATGTAATTACAGTTTTAGCCTCGCTTTTTGTAAAGTCAACAAATGAAGAATTGTAACTTATATCTGGAACATCGAATTATAAAAAGATTTCCATCAAATATCACTGAATAAAAACATTTGCAATAAAACATCAGTTACTCTACCAGAACGTGGTTTATTCCACTCTCATTCTTAATCAGACGGATTCCTTGAGTACCATGTGATAAAATATCTAGCTACCTTTCGCTCGTAGTTTCGCGTAATTTTATTTCCGAAGATCATTCACCTCTCTGGCATTCAAAACTCCAAGCATCTATTTTGAGCCGGAAACTGTAAACGGAACTTTTACCAGATACATGTCTTTCCTCGACTAAAGTTTTAATCCATTCCTAGGCCACTCTATTGTTCGTATTATTCTTTGGTTGAACCATACGCCTAACTAACAACTTGCTGCGCGAAATGTATTTTGCGAAAAAAACATGTACAAGATAATGAGCCAGTCATCGCACGGTCTGTCTGCCTTTTTAGCATGTCAGTTCCAACAAAAAGCGGTCAATTCGGGTGATTTCAGAGACAAAACCAAAAACGAAATTACTTTAAAGTAGGCTTTGTTTAATTTTTCGCCTTTTTGTTTTTGTATAGAAGCTTTATTTAAAATTAAAGAGTATTTGTTTGTAAGAAATGTTAAATGTGACGTTAGAGTTCTGATACTCGAACTTACTTAGAGTTAAAAATTAAAACACATTACATTATTAATGCATTTTTTTTCTAAAAATGCCTGGTGAAGAAGCGCAGGCTGGATGAATGCCGAACGTTGAATTTGCGAGTATCGCAAATCAAACAGACAGGTATGACAAATTAAAATTTTTTGTTGATTCGACGCCTAAGTTCAAGCCAGGAACAATGAACGCGCCGCCTCTGGGAACACAAAGAACTGGAACATAGAAAAGAGTCACAATTTTTGCCGGATCTGCAAGGATTGGCAGGTTAACATGTTCCAGTAAGTTCGGTGGGTTTTTTGTGGATCGATCACCTGTCGAATAACATACAAACACTCATCGCAGGTCAACCGCAATCGAGCTTCGATTCAGTAGCCCACCTGGCTGACTTAATTTAAGAAATAGATTTTTAATAGCATGTGCTGAATGCCAGTATGTCGTCTTCATTTTCATTATTGGTTGAAGGATTGCAACACGAAGACAAATATTTTAGACGCCAGGTAACCGCAGTAACCTCGCGCGGAGAAACTCAATTCTTTCTTCCCGTACCAAGTCCGCCGGTCGCTCATCTTGCGTGTAGATTATTTAGTGACAAGTACAGCGTAGCAAAAAAGGAGTTCAAAGGAATGTTACAAATTGGAACGGCATGGACGTCAGAATGTAGTTGGTCTTCTCCTTTGCACTTTATTCCTAAAAATGGGGATAAATGGCGAGTTTGCGGGGGCTATCAAACATTACATGACAGGATGTTACTAGTCTGGTATCCCGTACCCCACCTTGAAGATTTAGCACACAATTTACATAAAACAAATTTTTTTCGAGAATCGAATAATTGCTCGCTTATAATCAAGTACCAATCGCCCCTGAAGGTGTCGACAAAAAAGCCGTTATCACGCTTTTCGGGTTATATGAGTTTGCGTACACACCTTTCGGCCCCTTGAAGGCAGTTTAAACTTTCAAAAGCTTTGTGCATGAAGTAGTGTGTGGAATAGACTTTCGTTTTGTATATATCGATGATTTACTCGTTGCGTTAACATCAAAAGAGAACCATCGTTACCATCTTCAGTTACTATTTCAAAGACTTAAGAAGTGCGGTCTATTCAATAATGCTGCGCAATCCATTTTCAACGTGACAGAAGTCGATTTTCTGGGTCATAGAGTTTCCAGAGAAGGAATCGAAACCCTGCCGGATGAAATCGAAGCATTGAAAAATTGTCCGCAACCTCAAATCGGCAAGCAACTTCGTCGATTTTTGGTTGCTATAAATTTCTATAGGCGTTTAATTCCAAAAGCACTCAAGTTCCAAGCAGCATTAACGAATCGCAATTAAAAGATTCAGGAAAATAATGGAAAACTGACCTAAACAAATAACAAATTCGAGGACAAGTTTAAAAAATTCCGGAACTTAAAATTGGCGGTAAAAGAACAAAAGCGTAATAACGGTAAGAAGAATAAAATTATTCCTAAAAACAATAAAGAAAAAAAGGAAAACAAGAACGGTCAAACTGACAACTAAAACGAAAACGAAAATCAAATTAACCAGGGCAAGAAATAATGCAAAAATCGATTTCCATTCCTACCTTTTCCAAACCAATATCAACAAAATTTTAAACCTATCCTCGGACCAAGATTCACGCATTGTATCCAACCAAATTTTTGACCTGGATTTTCAGCAAATTCTCAACGTAGATCTGAAAACAGTAGACCTACAGCAGAAGTGGAAAATAATTAAGGAAATATAAATAACAAAAAAATCCCAAAAACAAAAATTACGGGAATAATTAAAACACAAGAAACGAAATTGTTATCATTACGGATTAGGAGTTAAAAGAGCATGCCCATAATATGCCTACAACGAGGAAAAAAGGTGCGGCGGGTATTAGGGCCAAAAATACTACAACGTAGCATCGATAAGCCGGAAATCTTCAATTCACATAAAGATGAATTAAGATAAACACGCGTTTCTTTGATAACAAAACTCAAAAATAGCTTATTTTGAATTTTGTTAGATACAGGTGCCTCACAAAAAGAGTCGTTATTCTGTTTAGCAAGTCCGTATACATTGTTGACTTTGCGAAAAAGCTTTTGGAATATTCATAATAAGTAGCCCGTTGTGGCTCATCTGCACTGGTCCTAGGGATTAAGGATATTAGGCTGTCGACTGAATCTTGATCGATATAAATCGATCGATATAAACCTAGATAGGTGAATGATCTTAAGCAAAGATAATTACGATAAAATACGAGCAAAACGTATCTAGGAAGGTAGTTAAAGCAACTGCACTAATTACAGGTATCAGCTTACTGAGTATTGTAATTAAAATATAATTAAAAATAATTATTGCCAAGGCTAATGCACATAACAGAAGAAAAGGTTTGTGCATTTCTGTATTTTAGAAACATGATGAAACGAGCCCTTTTTGTGTATAATATTAAAGTCGTATTCTAGAAGAGATAAAGACCATCTCGCTAAGCGGCAGATATATATATATATCCGCGAAACTATGCGCTCGTTACATTGGTCCCTATTGAATCTCGAAAGTGTTATGACCCACTTTATATGATCCCTCGGACCTTACCGATAAGTCCATAGGAAAATATTACATAAAAGATCTAAAACGCTTCCCCCCCCCCCCTCAATAATTTCTAGACTTTGATCTGATAGAGAATCACGAGGACTACTTCCGCCACGTCCACAAATATGCGGATATAAATAAAGAAATCAAGACGAATATAAAAGTCTTCTTCCCAACCTGGTCAAGACACATCGGATCATGGCGGAAATTACGGTGGTTCCGATGACGGACAGCATAAGGGACTAGCCAATGGACGAGAAGCTTCGACAGCAGACGATCAGAAAATTTTACATCGTTCCTAGCAGCTCCTAGAACTTTAGGGCCGCCGAGAAACAAATATGTTTTAAAGACCCAGAGAGCAGGAAGATCCCAGAAACCAAGACCTGAGACTGTCGCGATCCAGAATCGACCGTTCTGCCCAGTCTCTAAAGACATTGCGATCCAGACTCCCCCTACACCCAGAACCCACAAATCGGTCCCTTCTTTTCCTTAACCAGGACCCCCTGATCTAAAATATGAAATCCGCTCCCTCCTTTCCTTGAACGTCCCAGACCCCCAAAATATTAACCCACATACCCCCCAGTTCCTCGACGCTACGGCGATATTAGGGTCCTGAATCCGTCAGGAGGTTCCTATAGGTATTAAACTATCCTTATTGTACCCTCTCCTTGCCAAATTCCTCCTCACCCTACAACACATAGTCACTATCTTTCCTGTTTTTGATAGACTATCTTTCTGACATGCGAGCCAGGGTAAACATTTATGCCAATAATAAATGGCTGTCGTTGCAAATATGTTTGTTTTACAAAGGTATTTCTTGGCTTCTTATGCTTTTTTGTTTATTCATAAGGACTAACGAAGAGAACACCCAACTATAGGATGGACAAATCGGAAGTGGACCACATCGGCTATCTTTCTCCCGACTGTGAACAATTATTAAAACTAGGTCCGTAAGCATCTGACCATCCCCTAATCATGTAATTAATTGAGTTGTTTTAATTTACCGGTAAGCGTGTTAACTTTCTCTTTCAGTTTAGTAAAGTCAACGTGTCAACACAAACTCGTTTTAAGACACTTACACTATGGAGAGTCCTTTTATTGTGTTGAGACCTTTTATAATGTTGAGATCCTCCCAGTTAATAATAAAATTATCGAATTTCAAACCTCATATCTTACATTACAATGTCTTTGGTAGTGTTAAGACTCTTCCTTTCTAAAGTCTCATTTGCCTTGACTCATGAAACCTTATTAATCAGTAATTCCATTAGTTGAATGGCGACCCTTGTACCATTAACTGGATTACTCTTTTTATTAAGTCGGAATCCTGTTTTTATAAAATGAATTTCGATTCTTGCATTACTAATTTCACTGCGTTTTATTCATTGCATTAAAACCCTATACTGATTTGCTATTATCAGAGCTATGTGTTTTGTCATCTCTCGTTAATTAATAAATAATAAATAACTGATGGCTCTATAAATAAGTTTTTTGCCTTACAAGAGTTAGGTCTCCGAAATTTAAAATACATAAAACGATACGAATGTATAAACAAATTTGTTTTATTAAAAAGCAGCTTTCAATAGAGAAATTACTGATTGTGGAATGAACAAATGTTTTAAGAATTTATCAACGGTTGAAATCCCTGATAATGTTGCGGAGATCCTAGCTTTAGGTAAAAAATTTGTAGTGCCCTAAAATATCAATAAAACGCCTATCAATAATTTGACTGTTGATATTAAAAATTGTATTAGGAATATTGAAGACGACTTAAAATTTAATATTCGAATAATTTTTACCTAAATAGTAATAATATTACATTATTATAACAATACAATTCAATAATACAATTCAATAATACAATTCAAGAACCTGTTCTTCGCTTCTTCCACTTTGACATTTTATCTAGTCAATGACACAATTTTCCATTTAAGGAGACATGTAGTGAAACTCTGCTGGTCTTTAAAATCACATTTTAGGCACTTTAACCCGTTTTCTACCGCGAAAACTATATAATCCAGCAAGATAATCACTACTTTTCAGTATTGCAACGACCTCACCATCAGACGTTGATAATAAAATTTGTTTCATGGTTCGGAATTGGCAAAAATTTCTTATTTCCTCCGAGTAATTTAACTGACTCGAACATGAGGCTCGGCAGAGGGAACAGACGTCTCAGGGAAATGTGGTATTTAAGAAGGAGAAGAATGCCTTATTTTCCCATTCATTTTTTTGATCGAAATAATTTGTTCGTCTATTAAACTTCTTTCTCATTAAATTATGCAAATTATCAAATAATTATTATTGTTTTCTAAATTATTATGGTGATTCCAATTAAAAGAATTGACATTAAAAACCCCGAATTTTTGTCGCGACGGATATCCAAATACTGCATCCGTCTATTAAATTTGTTTAAAAAAATCACACTATCTATTATCTCACGATGAATTTTGCTGACATTTGAATTACTTTTCTGATTGAAAGAACGCGCATTGACAATTTTTTGTCTATTTATTAGGTAACTCTATAAAATGTAAGAAATGTCAACAATTTTTACATTATTTATTTGTCATCCGACATTTTACTCGAATTTTATGCATATACGAAATCTGAATCCGAAACAATGAAAACCCATATGTCAGTCCATTTGATACATACCTCGCAGGATTTGCGAGTTGATAAATTTATGTACTGAGATGGGATAAGTTATAGATGCCAGGAAAATGACGATTATCATCCCAGTATACAAAATTCTGTGACGAGCACAAAAATAGTCTTGACGACCTATTCTGGGAACCAGTTAAAAGAACGATTGAACAGAAATTTATTGGATTTGTATTTCCCGTACTCATTTGCTCTGGAGAAATAAGCACTTCGTCCATCGATCTTTTCCGTGCTAGGTTGTGGTATTTCTGGCCCTCCTTTTTCCCTGGTTGTCGGCATGATATGGGCATTCTCATTCTAAATAGCCTGCTGATGCTCAATGATAATATTTTCGTTTTTTGTCTTTTAATTACGCCCATAATTTTTGTTTCTGGGATCTTTTTTTGTTATTAACATTTCCTTAATAATTAACGCTTTTGCTATAGGGCTATTTTTTCATATCTACGTTGAGCATTTGGTGGAAATCTAGCTCGAAAATTTGGTTGAAAACAATGTGGGAATCTTTCTCTAATGTCAGGTCCGAAATTTTGTTGATATTAGTTTGGAAAAGGTTGGAATGAAAATCGATTTTTGTATTATTTCTTTCCATGGTTACTTTGTGACAGTTCATATCTGTCACATACGCTGTGTCTTCTCGACCAGTGTCGCGGGCAGTACTGCCGCTCTCGCTTC
>JAAAKG020104591.1:0-15732 GCA_010014905.2 Druon quercuslanigerum | reverse complement strand
GCGAAGATTGTGTTCGGTACATCACTTTGTTCAGAAAGAAACCTGCGAGCAATTGCTAAACCAACTTCAGCATCTCTTAATTTTGTTGGTGGTGTTACATCCTGATCCTCGGCACCATTCTCGTCATCAGATTTTGGAGGTCCTTGTGCCTTTATACTATCCAATATCTCACTATCTGTAGGTTCATTAGCAATTATGACATCAGTGTCCACATCAATCAGTGACACTGTCTTTGCTTTTTTTACCACCATGACAAGTGTCGCCCTTAAATGTCAGAGTTTTATCTGGTGAACATTTGAAAAAAAGACCTCTTTCATCTGCATTAAAGATATCCTCTATTGAATAACTTCTAACAAGCTTGGCAAAATGTCGGTGAGAAACTTTTCGCAGTTTTCTTCCGAAACAGAAGCACTTTCGCCATTTAATGTCCTATAGATTATTCCATTCCTATTCTTAAACTTTTCTAACCACCCAGAGCTAGCTTTGAAGTCATTGCATCCTAAATGAGCTGCAAATAATTAAGCTTTTTCTAGCACTATAGGGCCGGATAAGGGAATATTTTGGTTTCGAGCAGATTTCATCCATTCCACCATCGATAATCTTTTCCTTATTCTTGATGATGGAAGTCAGAGAGTTGGCAGTAATCTTGAAATCAGTAGCAATGTACTTCTTCCTTTCAACTCCTTTCTCGACACATCGAATGAGTTTTACTTTCTCACTCAATGATAATGTTGTATACTTGATCTTCTCCATACTCCCGAAATTGTTAAGGTCTAAGTCCTAGCAACATTGAACGAAACAAGCACACGATCTTCATTTATATTAGCAGCCCCACCCTTGTCACACACGCCAACTCCCACCACTCACAACGGACCAACCACATACAACCGCATAAGTTATAAATATGAGTTCGTCGCAGTTGTTACTTAGTCATTGCTGTACTTCAAATTATAGAGGTTATCATAACGGCGGGGCATACAATTTTCTTCGAATTATCGATAAATTCGAATTTCGAATTATCGAGAACTATTAACATATGAAACGTCAGGTTTAGGGGCGATGCCGTATTGCATCCAGTTATGGATTGCTGTATATTTTTACATTCTCATCTAGAGAGGCTATTAGATTTGTGTAAAATTTGACCTCCCCTTCGGTTTTTGTCACGTTGTGTCCACGTTTTGAGACCCCCTGAACCGGAAAACAGGTTTTTACGAATGTGTCTGTCTGTATGTATGTCTGTCTGTGAGCACGATAACTTTTGAAAAAATCAACAGATTGGATTGGCTTTCTTAGTGTTTTCAATTGAAGGTCAAGTTCGTTAGCCAGCCATTTTGGATAAAAATTCTAAAAGTGAGCACATTTTGAAAATTTTTAAGACCACTTTTTTCAAAATTTGAAAATTCTATGCACAGTTATTAGTATTACTCGAAAAGACTAACAATTTATCACAATGACTTTTTTCGATGAATAAAAATTACCGGAGTTATAGCAGTTTTAAAATCCAAAAAAACAAACGAAAATTAACATTTTAAGCGAAACAACGCACGTTATTAAAAAAATTAAAGAGGGGAAAAACGCTAGGTTTTGAAAACCCTACAAGATTATCATAATAACTTTCTGAACTTTTTCGAAAAATCGAAAATTCAAATTTTTATCGCAGAAAAAATAATAAAAAATAAAATATTCCATTTTTCGGTCAAACTATGCAGGATACGAAGAAAGATGAGAAACCAACAATTGTGCAGCCGAAAAAGATCTACAAATTTGTTTTAAATAACTTTTTTATAGGACGTGTAGTTTTTGTTTTATTCGTAAAAACAACATTATTTATAAAAAAAAATTCAGAGCTATAGCAATTTCAAAATCCAAAATGCGAAAAGAAGTCAATACAAGAAAAATACACACTCTACAAGATTGTCATAACGATTTATTGAATTTTTTTGAAAAATCGAAAATTGATATTTTTATTGCACAAAAAATAATAAAAAATCAAAAATTCCATTTTACGGATGAACTATGCAAGATACGAAAAATGATGATTGGACAAAAATTGTGCACTCAAAAAAGACCTGCAAATTTGCTATGGGCCACTTTTTGAAATAATACATTTCTCAGGGTAGCTGCGAATAAAGATTAGTGAAAAATAAAGAATAAGTGATTAAATCATGTTAATGGACAAAATTTGTACTTTATTTTGCAATATCTGAATCTTTCTGATTTCATAATTTATTAGCAAGGTATTGTAAATATACTGTATATTTAAGAATTTAAAGCTTGTGTGGATGGTTGGTTGAAATAGTAAAGTTCCTTTTACATTTGTAAACGCAAAATTCCTTTTGTCTAATAATTCTCTGAATTTTCCCTTTGTAAAATAGTTCCCACTCCTTCACCCGTTTCCAAGAAAATTCTCATTTTCATAGTTTTTCGCTTAAATAAGAACTAAATTAATAGAACCCAATAAGAAAATCCTACTAGTTTTGGTTAAAAAGTAATTATTTTTGTGGCAGAATTTATCCTTTTGGATTGAAAATTTATCTTTTTTGGTCAAAAGTGCAGCTGCTTTGTTCAACAATCGTCTTTGTGTATAGGAAATATATCCTTTCGAATTGAGAATTCATCTTTTGGTAAAAAAATCCTCTTTTGGTTTGGTTGAAAGTGAATTCTTTTTTAATTAATATACTATTATATTTTTTGATGGCATCAATTTTTTTCTCTTAAAAGTCAATTATTTTGTCGAAAATTAAATCATTTTCTTTAAAAGTCTTCAGAAATAATCCCTTTTGGTTGAAAATTGTACTATTTGGTTAAATATTTCATTATTTTGTTTAAAATACCTCTATGTTGTTAAACCTTCATATTTTTTGGTCCATAATTAAACTGTTTTTTCAAAACAATCGTCATTTGGTAGGAAATTCGTCCTTCTTTTTAAAATTCTGCTATTTGGTTAAACATTTCATTATTTTCTTTAAAATTACACTATGTTGTTAAAAAGTCATCTTCCTTGGTCGAAACTTAAACTGGTTTGCTGAACATTTGTCTTTGTATATTGGAAATTCATATTTCGATAGAATAATTGTCTTTTTTGTTTGAAAGTTAATTCTTTTTGATTGAAAAATGTACTATTATATTTTTAGTTCTGAATGCACCTCTATTGGTTAAAAATTCTGCTATTTGGTTCAAAATTTCATTAATTTTTTGATAATTCCACTATAAAATGTGACATGGAGCATTTGTATTTTTTTGGTTGAAAATGAATTCCTTTTCATTGAAAAGTCTACTATTATATTTTCATTTAGAATGCAATCTCGATTGGTTAAAACCTCTACTATTTCATTGGAAATTTAATTATGTTGTAGAAGCTTTAACTATTTGTTTGAAAATACGTCGATCTAGGTTAAGAACGAACTTGGTCGCGACGAATTTGAAAGTTTGCAAATATTTCATTAATTAAGGGTCTTTTCAGATCCGTAAGTGAAAAATTTTCTGCCCTTAAAGGATGAAACTTTAAATGCTTACTTGAGCGAACTTAATTCCCATAGTCCCGGTGCAGCTATCTTGGAAGTCATATAGCCTTTCGCAGCGGCTCGAGTCACTCCAGTTGTAGACAATTTACCGAAGCTTTTATCGGAACTATGCAATGAAGACTGCGTAGCATAATCCTTAGAAATGTTAAGGAAGGTTTCTGTTGACTTATCAATTACACAAAAAAAAGCGGGCTGTGATAGAAAAAACCTTAGCCCAAAGCAGGATTTTATATTGGTTTTCAATTAAAATGGGCGGATCACTGCATCCAAATTTAAAGCTACATGCCTTAGTTCACCAGAAAAGCCCTGTTTGTCTCTTATTGAGGAAATATGTTATCCTCTGTCAGTTTTTTTGAAGAGTAGAGCAGTCTAGTGCGTTCTAGAGCATGAGAATATTGCCAGAAAAGAATATAAAGAGTTTATCTCGAAGAAGCAAACAAACTTCGTAATAGAAACTACAGGATTTATCATATCTCTTGATGACCTGGCTTTCGGTGCATCACCCGACGGTTTAGTTTGTTGCGAATGCTGTGGAAAACGCTGCTTAGAAATTAAATGCTCTTATTCGATCTTAGATGCTAATATGGATTTGGCATCATTTTCTAAAAAGAAAACCAGTTGTCTTCTCCCACAAGATGATGGTACCTTTTCGCTGGATAGAAACCACTAAAACAAATACCTTTAGTAAGCTCAGGACTTCTTAAGGTAAGCTACTAACATCTTTAGCTTTTTTAAAACAGTGCAAAAAGAAAAAGGTCGTACCAAAATGCTCACAGTTGAAAAATAATTTGGGAAAATCAAAATCCAAATCAATTTTTCATAAAACAAGACTGCTTCTCTTAAAAGAAAAAAAAACACCAAACTTCATCCTTTCCTATCAAATAATCTAAGATTTATTCTACATTAGACCGCATAAAATTTTACGAATCCTAATGGATTGAAGATCTGTAAACACAAAAACAAGAAATAAAATTTATCAAATTGCTTCCAGTAAAACAAACACCACTAACTAACACAGTATAAAACATCTCTGACCATCCTCTTAGCAATGCAATGATTTCAGTCTTATCTAAAGGACACAACTTTGCAGTAGCTCCATCAAAAATCTCGAAAGAAGAAATCATCAGTAATTTGGAATCTACAATCTATACCATTCCACCTTAAAAAGCGAATGACATACGACGTAGGACGGCCAACATTTTACGTTAAGCCCAAATGCTCTCCTCAAACTTAGCAAAACAAGAAAAAATCGCAACTAAGGAACTAAATGGGAATAAAGAAATTATAATATTACCCGTAGATAAATGTAATACAACAGTAATAATGATTAAGGAAATCTATAGAAACAAAATTATCGACCTTCTAACTGACGATGCATAGAAAAACTTAAAAAGGACCTCACAAAAACAATAATCAGTAAAAAAAACCTTTTAAAAAACGCTAAACTTGACAGAGAAACAATACCTAAATTAATACCTACTAATCCCATCCCTCCAAGAGTTTACAGACTCCCAAAAATCCACAAAAACAACATTTCACTCTGGGCGATCTTTAGCGCAATAAACTCACCTACTTACAATCTAGCATGCTTCCTCGCCAACAAACTGAATCCTTTCACAGGAAACTCTGTTACTCAAGTCCAAAACTATTTTGACTTTATCAAAAAGATACAACAGATTCGCATTAAAGACCAAGACATCAGTATAAATTTCGACGTAACATCTCTCTTTAATAAAGTACCAATCTCTGATACAATTGATATTATTAAATATTTTGCAAACTTTCCCTCCGAGCTCATACCTTTGACAGAGCACTCTGTCAATAATACTTAGTTCCCTTTCCACAACCAATTCTGTGAACAAACCTCAGGAGCAGCGATGGGATCTCCAATCTCACCTGTAATAGCCAACATCTTTATGGAACATTTAGAAACTAAAATCTTCAATCAATCCAAGCTTAAACCGGAATTTTGGTTCCGTTACGTGGACAAAACGTTTGTCATCTGGCGACATGGACCAAATTAACTAAATAAGTTTTTCGATTTCATCAATCAATTACCTCCTAACATCGAATTCATCATGAAAATTGAACAAAGCGGAACATTGCCTTTCTTAGACGTACTAGTTTACAAAAATTCGGTTAATACATTAAGACTTGAAGTGTGACTGCGGTGAACCTGACGATGGACGCGCATTGCTGCAATGTGCTAACCAAGAGTGCTCTATTCAATGGTTTTATTTATAATGTATATGTTCAACACAGCTCCTTGAGGGCGATTTTTATTGGTTCTACAATGCTTGCAACAGCTTAGTTCAAAATGCAGAATTGCATTTACAAATGTAAATATAGCTACGGTAAAGAAAAGAATCGCCGAAAAATAGTAAATCTCAAATTTTATCATCCTTTTTCTTATGCACGAAAACTCTCAAAAATTTGTTAGCCGGACAGAAAATTTATTTATTTAAGAAGGAAATGCATTAAAACATAATTTCGCGAGGTGCATTCCCCAATCGCTCGAGTGCTATAGACTGATTTGTCGAGGGGGTGGGAACCAATGGCAGCTTAACCAAAAATTTAAACAAAGGACAAATTTACCTAGTTACTGTACAAGATTGAAGAATAAAGTTCAATTAATTACACGCCATATCTAAAAAATATAACACAAAAGAGAGCGCTGTGATTCGATAATTAAAGAAGAAAATAACATTGAATACTTAGTTGAAATTTAAAAAACTGTAAGAGGACTTTTTTCTGGTTTTCTTTATTTCAAAAAAGAAAAATATTAGCAGTGGTTTCATTCACAAGCTCACAAAATCCCTGACTTTATAAATATTTGAAACATACTAATCGTTAGAGATAATCGTGAAGTATAATTTTGATGTAACCAAAAATGTGCTCTCGCAGTTCATAAACGACAATTGTTTCGTAAACCAAAATATCGAAAGCAGCATTTCTAGAGCCGTGTCCTCAATAAACAGAACATTGAGCAAAGTTTGCCGCAATTGTCCGATTTTTTATTTCTATAAATGCTAAACCTACTTGTTTCAAATAATTTACTTATTTGAAAATAGCTTTATTATTCCTAATCATTATAGCAACATTCAAATATAAATAATAAATCAAAAAGTAACTGAACTTCTGTTTTAAAATTTTCGATCTAACAAATAGTAATTCACTATTTACCCTCATTAATTGCTGCCTTTACCCTAGTCCTTCAGCTTTAAGAATTTAAAAATACCATAAAATTTTATTTTAAAGTCTGACTTTTTTTTGTTTTCTGCATTTCAACCTTGAATATGAATTTAATTATAATTGATAAGATTGTGTTACAATAGTTTTGTGAAAGGGAATAACTTTGTTAACTTTGCATGCAATAGAATTGTCAGTGACAAATTCATTAAAAATTATTATTCACAAATTATTTCTAAATAACACAGCGTCGTTTACTTACAATGAAATACATTATGAGCGAAAATGTAACAAATTACTTAAGCAGTAGCGAGAAATACTTAGAACCTATTTTAGCCCCCTTTTTAAATATTCCAACATCATTAAACTATGCAAGCAATTGCATTACTAATTCAGTATGTCTAAGGTTTCCTAGAAACAGAATTACACTTCGATGGTTATTTTAAAATTTGATAATATATAAAATTTAGGACATTTAAATGAAATTATAATCAAATTTAAAATCCTATTAAAAGTCCAATAATCAAGTTGGTGTGAAGAATTTCTGAAAATAAAAGCAAGAATCTAACGATCAAATTTGCACAAGCACCACAAAATGTTCCACGAAATAGTTTGCTTGGGTGTCTGCTCAAAATTTTTTATTTTTTTACCCTGATAAGGATGCTGCATGAGTGCTGAAACTTTGGAAGCGGATTTGGTTGCATTTTCTGTTATTGAAGATTCTTAACTTGATCGGTATTGTGGATTTTCTGCCTTCATGGATTTGGAGGGTTATCTACTGTCGGTAAAGTACTATTCGCTGATGATGTAACAAATTTATTTTAAATAATTACTTGTACCATTAACTTTTAGCTAAAAATTAGCGTTATTTTCTTGAATTAAGGTTCTTATTCTGATCTCTCTAACAGCTTAATGGAAATGCACCTTACCGCAAATCAGAAGTTCTGTATTTCGATTCCTAGTGGAGCGAAAAGAGAAAGATCTTTTTTTTAAAGAACAAATTTAATCTATTATTTTCTTTTTACTATGGGGTCGTCAATAAATTCTGTAGTTTTCAGAAATGTTTTTTTAGTTTTCGCTAGTAGAATCAGGGACGGTGTCCAAAAAGTTAATTTTTAAGATTCTTCTAGTTTTTTTAATAAAGTAGTTCAATTTTCAACAAAATAATAAAATTTTGCATATAATAGTTAAATTTTTAACTAAAATAGATAAATCCCCAACAAAAAACTGTTATAGGTTATATCTGATTTAAAAAAGATAAAATTTATACAAAAGAAAAAGAATTTTATAACTAAAAATACGAATTTTCAATAAATAAACATTTTTCACTCAAGAAAGAAAGATTGCAAACACTTCAAGCCAAGGATATGATTTTTCAGAAAGAAATTAGGTTTTCCCGAAACTTTTACCCCAGTCTTTTAATTTTAAATTAAAATAGATTATTTTTCAACAAATAGATTCAACCATACCCTTCAAACAAAATAGTTGAATACTCAAGCTAAGAATAATAATTTTTAACCAAAAAGTTGAGTTTAATTTTCTGTTAAAAAGATTTAAGTTAACTTTTCATGATCAAAATATGGATTTTTAAACAAAACATAAATTTCTACGAAAAAAAACTGAATTTTCAATAAAAAAAGTGTAATTTTGAACCAAAAATTATGACTTTAAGCAATTTTTTTGGATTCTCTAACAAAGAGTTGCATCGTTATTCAAACAAGACAAAATTTCTCTTAAAACCGACAAATTTTTATTCAGAAAAAAATTGCAAAAAAAATACTTTGAATTTTCAAACAAAAAAGATTCTAGATGACTTTTCAGGATCAACATATAAGTTTTCTAACAAAAAATAAGTTTCTATGAAGTAAATTGAATTTTAAATTGAAGAAGTGTAATTTTTTTCCACCAAAAACTATTAATTTTTAGCAAAATAGTTTAATTCTATACCCAAAAGTTGCATTTTTATCCACGAAAAATTAAATTTGTACTAAAATAAATGATTTTTAAATAAAAATCGAAAAAAAATGTTGAGGCTGAACTTTCATTTATAAAAGATTTCAGTTCATTTTTCAACACTAAAATATTAATTTTAAACGAAAAGTAAATATTAAACGAAATAGTTATATTTACAACAAAACAATAAAATACGTAAGCGAAAAGTTCAATTTTTCTACCAAATAGTGTAATTTTTAAACAAACAGTTGCTTTTTTGTCTACAAGAAAGATAAAATTTCTTTTGAAAACAGATGCATTTTTAACTACAAACTATTTTTTTAATAGTTGAATTTTCAGTTATAAAATATATCAGTTGTCTTTTTACACCAAAATATTAAATATAAAAAAGTAGATTTTCTATGAAATATTTGAATTTTTAACAAAACAACAGAATTTTCACATAAAAAGTATGACCTTTTAACGAAATTGTTGAATTTTCAACTAAACATTTTCGTTTTTAATCAAGAAAGATGTAATTTCTTCGGGAATTTTAAAATCGAAAAACAAATTTAAAAAAAAGAGTATTACTATTTAACAAATTATTACTTTTAAACAAGATTGTAAAATTTCCAACCAAATAGTTGCGTTTTTGTTGAAGAAAAATGACATATGCTACTAAAACAGTTAAATTTTTTGATCAAAAGGATAAATTAAAAAAAATTGAGTTAAATATTCATCAAAAAAATTTTTAATTGTCTTTTGAACTAAGAAGTACTAGGATTAAACAAAATAGTAAATTTTGTAGGAAACAGTTGAATTTTTAACAAAACCGTTGAATTTCTATGCAACAAAGATGCAATATTTATACGAAAAAAGATCAACGCTTAAATCAAAAAGACAAATTTTCAGATAAAACCGTTTTTGGCCAAGAAAGATTTCAATTGACTCATCAACAACAAAATATGAATTTTCAACAAGAGGTTAATCTTCTACGAAAATTCCTAAATAAATTACGTAATCCTGCTTTTTCTAGCTTTAAAAATTTCTGATATTTACTCTATTAAAGCATCCCTTATTAAAGCCTCCTTTAAGTCTACAAATATTGTAATTACGATATAACTCCAAAGATAAGACAAGCTTGGCCCCATGGAACTCCAAAGATACGAGCGTGAACCGGGAACCCCACTCCTGCGGTAATATTTGCGAAAGCACACAAGCCTAATACGCGCACGTGCACGCGCACTTCTCATTCAAGTCAACGCGCACTCTCGCTTTTTAGTCTCTTAAAAAGAGCGTGGTAGAGGGGAAAAGATTCCGCTTGCTTCTTTTGAGTCGGCCCGCTTGTATATGTGGAGCACTCTTTGCTGTGGAGGACTCGTAACTTTGTGGTTCTTATCTTTGGATACTTTTGTTTATGAAATAATTTCGGAGAAAGATGCTGCTCATCGCAACCATTCCTTTAGTAATACCTATCTGACTCAGTGGCTCTATCGTTTTCCCTCAACGTCTTTGTTTATTCTTTCTTTATCCTCTCCAAAAAACATTTTGCTTATAAATTATACAATCTTCGCATTAGTTTCGCTCCTTTATAATCTTCAACCTCCTCTCTTTTACGCTTTTTTACCAACGGCAGGGCTACGTCTTCTTTTCATAGCTCTGCCCACAATTCTCTTTATTAAACTCTATTGCTCATTAGCCATGCCTTGTCCTTAATTTCTTTCTTATATGTTTCCATGCTTCATTTGAAATCTCATCTTTAGTAGGTGCCAGCCTATCTTTCATTATTCATGCCACCTTGATCATTTACTCTCTTATTCTGTCCCCCTCCTCTTCTCCTTTCATTCCTTCTTGTCTTTTTTTTAATAAATATATTCCTTATCTATGTCAGCACGCACATAAAATATTTTTTCCGGCTAGCGATTTCAATGGATTGGTTTACGATTTTGCTCTCTGTTTCAAAACCATCTAAACCACTTTTTCCGTTCCAACCTTTCCCACCTTCTCGTAAAAAACTGATATTTCTTCTCTCTTTTTTTATCAAGCCCCTCTTCACTTGCTTCTCTTCCCATTACTCACGTCATCAACGTCCACCCCTTCAATTATAAACTTCTTATTTCCAATCCCCTCTTTTTATTTTTTATGTAATTATTTCTATTCCTTGGTTAATATTTCCTTATCCAATTTTGATATTGTTAATTTTTTCTATAAACTATTTTTGCGTTCTGCTAAACAACCCCCTCACCCTGCTTCCTTAAAGTTTATATTTCTCTTTCTCACCCTTCTCTATATTTCAGTTAAGGATACATTGTTCTATTTCTTCCAAGCTCAATTTCTTCATCTCTCAATTTATTATCTTGTATTTAGAGTTTCCTGCTCTTTATTTTTGTATATCTTTCCATCCTTCCCTTTATTTTTCATTGCTTCTCAAACATGCCACCTCTAGCCTCTTGTAAACCTTCTCCTCACTTCTTCCCACCTCTTATCTTTAAGTAACGTGTTCAACTTTATTAGCATACTCCATGGTTCCGAATTTCTTTTAGATCTTTTATTTTCTCTTTTCAAACCTGCTACATACATACTTTCCCTCGTTTATTTCTCGTCTCGTTTGTGTTTCCTACTATTTTTTATTATCGTCTCCCCTGTTCCATTTTTCTTCTGGTCCTCTTTTACCTTACTTTCTGATTTCACGCTTTCTTTGTTCCAATTCGATCATACACCTTCTATCAAAAAGCTTAACCTACCTTCTTTTCGTCTTTCTTCTTTCCTCTTTCACTATTTTCCTTACCAAATTTACTCATTAAAATATTTATTTATTCTCATGTCAAATTATTCTCTATACTCTACGTCCTTCCGTATAATCCTCTCTTCATTGCCCTAACTTTCCGCTTACGTCTCTTTTCTTCTGTTTTACTAGTGCCATTTGCTCTCTTTTTCCCCTTCATTTCCACACTTTTTACGTCCTCTATCCCGACCTTAAAATCGATCCTTTCTATCACTACTATATTTCTTGTTCGTACTTCTCTTTCCCTTCTATTCTTCTGAACATTTACTGATACTCATTCCCACTTTCCTTATTACTAAACTCCCGCTTTGACCTTCCAATTTGCTCATCCTATTTCAGGTTCAGCCATTTCTTTCTTTTCTTCTTTAGTCACCTCTTTCATAACACAGCCACAAAAAAAACAAACTTTTTTGCGGGTCTAGAGGTTAGACCACGTTTGCTATGTTTTCAAGGTCGCTGAATCCGAATCTGAGGTCCAAAAACCTCTAGAACGTCAGGGTTCTGATATAACCTCAAAAAACATTAAAAAGCATTTTTTTCGAGTCCGGGGTTCAGACAATGTTTAGAATATGTTTTTCGGGTCGCTGAGTCCAAATCTGAGGTTCAAAAAAACCCAGCATGTCATTTTTTATTTTAATTAACTAAAAGGTTGCAGTACAGAATTAGATAACAACATAACTAGATAACAAAAATTTTTCCGATAATTGGATTTTTGTCTAAGAAGTTCTTGAAAATTCTAATACATATTATGTTAAAAGGATTTGTTCTAAATCTCATTTTTAATATAGTAAAATAAAAATATTGATCAATTATAACCCGATAGCTTCTTTTATTTATGAATAAAATTTTGAATCAAACTATTTGCTACTTTTTTTAGCACCAAAGTATCTCAAACAAATTCCAACCAAAAATCGTAAATCTTTGTTTTCTACAAAAAAAAAACACTTTCATAAGGTTTTCTTTTAATTAACTTTTTGACATGCAATCAAAAACGATAATTGTTAAAATTATTATTCATTTATGAATAAACATTTTTTACATTTTTTATTCTTTTTCAGCTTTCCCATACCTCGAAAGCAGGTTTTTATTGTTTTTTAAAATTCAAAAATATATTTTCAGTCGCTTTCTAAAAAAAATAGATTTGACGAAAAGATTCTAAACCCGTGAAAAAATCAATTTTATCCAAATATCAGCGTTAAAAATGAAACTGTTTCAATTCAAAAGCCTTAGCTATTAACAAAATGTAAACGTCCGATTAAAACTTTATCAACTATTTTTAACTTTAAAATAACTTCATAACAATATATTTGTGATCAAAGGCTTTCAATAAATTAAAATATATTTTCAGTATAAAATATTCAATTATTTACCCATTCAATAAAAATTGCTGTAATTAGGAAGAATTATTTACTATTTATAAATATTTGACAGTTCGTTAAAACTGAATAAATCAAAACCAAAAATTTTAAAAGTAAACAATTTAAAACTGTATGCTTTGACATAGAACGCATGGAATCGTTCAAATTTAGAAAAGCTTTTAAACTGTGACCGTTACTATTTTCATTGCTCTATTTAAAAAATGTAAGTTCTAAGTGAAAATGTTGAATTTTTATGTATAAATAACAATTGAACACTTATAATTGGTATTAAAAATTTGAGTAGTCTTAAGAGACACTTAGAGGTATTGAAAAGATTCAAAATTAATTAAAAACTTGAAATGAAAAATTCGATTGATTTTAAAAGATATTTAAAAGTTCTGAAAAAAATGTTTAAACAATTTTAAATTTAAAAAAATTATAAAAAATTAGAGATTTTCGAGATTTTTAAATAAAATTTAAGGCTTTCCAAGAATATTTAAACTATATCAAATGAAAATAATTAACTTCTAATTTAGGAAAGTTTTAGTTGCAAAAAATTTGTAATTTTTCAATTTATATTGTTTCTAGCTGAAATTGCTTAAAAAATATAATTTTTAAGTTTTTACAGTTCATTGATTGATTCTTTAATTTAGAGTGTTGAAAATAATAACATGTTCTGCTTTTTATTATAAAATGTTCAATTGAAAAGTTTTCATAACTTCCATTTTTCCGTGCAAATTATTGAACATTTAAATACAACATTTTTAAATTTAAAAACTTTTAAACTTCAATTTGAAAACTTAAAAATTTTAAAGTTCCACTTTGAGTATTTTAATTTGTGGTTTACTTTTTATTACTTCAAATAAAAAAATGTTTAGCCTTAGAGTTTAAATCTTTTAACAATTTCAAATAATTTTAATTTTTGATAGAAAATGATCAAAAATTTTAAAAATTATACTGCGAAGGTAAAAAAAATTCATAATTCTATATAAGTAATTCGAAACAAAACGATATAAAATTGATAATCTGAAAATTATATATTGCACTGAAATTCAAATTTTTCAGAAGTAGCTAATTTGAAATTATAAGTGTTAATAAAACTTTAAAGCTTGCAAAATAAAAAGGGATTTTATTTCATAAAATTTAATTTTAATCCGTCGAAACATTATAAAATAAATCATCCAAATAATGTTTTTTTTTTAAATTGGCAAGAATGTTCTTTCAATACAACATTTTTAAAATAAAAAGTGAATTAGACATTTGTTTACTGCAAATAAATCATTAATCTTCCAGAACTTCATATTTTTGATAATAATAAACTTTTCGATTACGATAAAAAATTTAAAAACAGACTTTTTAATTTGATTGACCAACAAACTACTGCCCAAAAAATAAAATTAAAATTTGCAGATAATTTTAAAAAAAATCTGGTTCATTGAGAAGTGTAAAATATTTTCAGGTATTTTCTTTAAATTCTTAAAGCATTTTTGATGTTTAGAAGAATCTTAATTTGCAAGTTTAGAATTATTCTTTATTTTTATTTATAATTTTATTAATTTTTAAAAGTAAAACACATTAGAGTTGATAGCATATTATTTATAACAACTCTGATCTCTTGAAGACTACAAAAATTGAAGAAAAAAGTCGAATAATAAATCATCTTGTCTCTACCTTCATGGCCCGTCGGAATATGCGTTTCCCACACTTTATCATAATAATCCTCTAGGGCTACCATGCAGATGGAAGATTGGTGGTACTCATTTTTCCGTTTTATCACATTCACTTTTTTAATGATTTTTAAAAGTTCATACATTTTTGTGCACTTGCAAGAAGAAAAGATTGTTGTTTACTAAATTAATTATAAATATGTAATAAAGATGATTCTTCCACAAACGTTATTTTTACAATTTGTATTGTCAAAATATGTTTTTTGCGTATGTTCATTTTGGAAAAATATTATTTAGTATATTAAGTATTCAATAAATTAATAAATACTTATAACAAGGGAAGAAAACATTATTTTATTGATTCTATACAAATAAACTTTTCACACAGTACCAATAATAATTCTACAAAGTGAACATTAAATTTTTAGCATTAACATATGTAAATATTGTAAACTGTGAAAATAGTCTTTTTAATTTAATAATTTATAAATAATATAAATAAATAAAATGAATGAATAAATAATTTACGATTTATATTATAAAGAATAGGATTTATGAAATAAATAAATATTGATAAAGTTTTAGAATAACAAATTGTATTTGTGAACAATAATTAATTAATTATAATTACAGAATAAATAGAAATACAGAATATTAATTGAATAAATACTACGATTAGAAACACTGTATTTATATAAAATTTAAAAACATTAAGTGACATTTCTTTACATTTGCGCATTTAAGCATTTCGACTTGAGAAAATTGCCTCATTCGAGTTTTCAAGTAATATTGTGTTAAAAATACAATAATGAAATATTTCTATAGAAAACATTTTTAATGTTTAAAATTTCTAAAATTATTGTTTAAATTTAAAATAACAATGAATGAACGAGTTTTCATCGAGCAATATATTTTTTTCAATTATTCTTATTTTAAATACAAACAAATTTAGAAACTTTAAACATTGAAAATATTTTTTGTTATAATAATATTTCACTATATTTCACTATATTTGTGGAGTAAATAAATATTTATTTATTTTATTTACTAACATTAAACTGGTTTCAAATGTGTTTTGATTAAAACTTTGATAAATTATAATATAAATTTTATTATTATTATTGATTAAAAAATTGTTGAAATTCGGATTCTACTTTAAATTTTCCATTAGAAAAACACAAAGTGGTCGCAATAATAATTTTTTGGTAGCGTTAAAAATTTAAAGAATTTCATTAACTTATGCTGAAGGTGACTTCAAGCGCATACATAATAGCTCA